>PVJN01021929.1:0-34496 GCA_004026805.1 Lasiurus borealis
CCTTTCCCTCCCTCCTTTCCATGTAATTTCTGGATATTTCATTTCAGCCCCATCCTCTCGAGGGGTGAGGGGAGGAGGTATTTGATGGGAAACAGCACACGGGGAACGCCAGCCAAGTCCGCCGAGGGAGCGGCCGGGGGCTGCGGGGATGTGACAGCTGAGAACCCCTTTGTTCTCTGAGACGCCAGCCCCGCAAGGACAGGGGAGCGATCTGTCCTGGGTTTGGCATCGGGGCGGCCCACGGTGCAGGCTTGGCCTGCTGGCTACCTCTGGGGCCTGGGACGAGAGTCCCTGAGAGTTTCCTGGCTGCAGTCACCAGGTTCGGCTCTGGGGAGATGGGACCCCTACCAACTGCCACCGGGCCCGGGGATGTGGGAAGAAAAATAGCGAGTCCTCAGGAAAGCTGGTCCGGAGTCCCTGGGTGGACATCGATGATCACGTACCAGCTTCGAAGTGACTCCGACTTCGGGTCACTCCGAGACGGACACAGGAGCAGCCTGGTCTGTCTGCAGAGCGGTGGCCACTGCTCCAATGTCCGCAAGGCCCAGGCAGGGCACCCACAGGGCATACGGAGGGCATGTCTGAGAGAGAGAGGGGTGCATAGGGAAGATGAGTCCACTGAGTGACTAAGAGTGGCTATCGTAACCCCTTTCAAGTCCAGTGTGGTTCAGGGTTCCCGTTCAGGGTTTGGGGTCTGGAGGAGGCCACAGGCAAATGAAAAGAGAGACTAGGAAAGTATTAATTGGGGAATATTAGGGGGCCAGTCTTCTAGTGAGAAGACTCCCCTTGCTCTGGCCTTGCTCTCCCTTTTATTGAGACTTTGGGACACACCCACAGCCTTTAGGCAGGAAATTCCAATAACAAAAACACAAAAGACAAACAGAGTTGGAGGCTTCAGCTAACAATGTCTCCGCTAAACACTGAGTGGTCAGAGCCATTAAGGTTGTTGACCAGCCTTCCCGGCTTCCTGTCCACCTCTTTCTATTAGTGAGACAGTGCTCGGTTTCTGACAAGTGGGTCTGATATGAGACACTGGGGAGTGGTGAGGAGCATGGCAAATTGGAAGGTGCATACCCTATCTTTGATGCTCCTGATTGGCTGGTAGGTGTCACAAAGCTACGGTCAATGTGCATCTTACTCTTTTATTAGTGTAGATCAAGTCCTCTATGTATGGGCCCAACTTTTAATTTCTCTAATGTTTCTTACTGAGTTAATGAGTCCAATAGTCATGTTTGCAGGTGACCTCCGTCCCTTACTTACTCCATGCTCAGCGGAAGCTCCCCTCTCTCCATAGGATGGATGCGGGGTGATGAGCCCAGGGTTGTGGACAGGCATCTCATAGGTGGCTCTCTGTGCTCTGCTCCCTTGAACCTCTCCCCCTGCCAGTGGGTCCGGTTCTGTCACCTGCTGTTTGCATTCCTGTTGTTTCCGTATTTGTCTCAAGGATATTTGGTTGCAGGTCTCTGACATTGTATTCTATTTTATTTTATTTTTTTAAACATATATTTTATTGATTTTCCACAGAGAGGAAGGGAGAGGGATAGACCGAAACATCGATGAGAGAGAGACATCGATTATCTGCCTCCTGGCCTGCGCCAAGGTTGGGGGCAGAGAGTTAGAAAGGACAGTTCATGCAGTCTTTACCTGGCAGGACAGCAATTCCAACTTAGGACGGACCATAGTATCATCTGTTTGAAAATCAACATCCCCATCCCCAGCCTTACAGAACCAGAATCTCTGGACATGGGTTAGAACTGGAACTACTTACTACTACTACTACTACTACTACTACTACTACTACATTTTAAACTGTCACAGGTGACTGTTGCTGAATAAAGGGGCCAATTGGCCGAGAGGATCAGCTGTGTCTACACTGGGAGAACTCCTGTGCTGAGGACACCTTTATGAGACAAGACTTGCAAAATTGCAAAACCCTCTGTGCTCTGCTTGGATGGGGCAGCATCTCAGGGCGGAGCAGACAGCTTTGGCTTCCCAACAGCCCTACCCTATGAGGCCCCTGAATAAAGGTTGAAAATCACCAAGAACAGGAGGCAGACCCCGGGTATAGGAGGAGTCCTGAATTTGAGTTTCGATCTTGGCATGTATCCTACTTCCTGTGGGTGCAGGCTTTGCCTGCACCTCGCTGTTCTCATTTCCAAGCTGGGAGCTGTGATAGGACGGCCCGCCTCCCTCAGAAGGTCGTGATGATGAAAGAGTGAACTGTATTCGAAAGCCCAGGGCAGCCCTGGCGCATGGGAACCCAGAGGTACAGGTGAGCTCATTCTCCGAATTGGGGGGTACGGCAGGTGGCCTGTGAAAGTGTGTGGGGCCACAGGTGCCCAGGGCGGAGTGGGCACTGAGGAGGGGAGGATGCGGGTAGAGGTAAGGCACTGCTTCCAGTGTGACCGAGCCAGCGCAGCCAGAGCGAGGCCTTGGGGACATCTGTGTGGGCACAGGCCTGGCGCTTCAGAGTCTGTGGGTGAAAGGCAAGACCGGTCCCACACCTCAAAATAGAACAGGCCGCTCCCAACATGGAACTGGGTGCCTGGAAATACCCGAGGGCCCTGAGATGTAATTCTGATTTTGTGAAAATCATCGTTTTTTTAATACCGTATTTTCCGGCGTATAAGACGACCAAGCATATAAGACGACCCCCAACTTTTCCAGTTAACATATAGAGTTTGGGATATACCCACCCTATAAGATGTCATCGTAAATTGTGATATGTTCATACAAGGAACACTACACACACACACAAAAAAAAGACGACCCCAGACTTTTGAGAAGATTTTTCCTGGGTTAAAAAGTCATCTTATACGCCAGCAAATACGGTACAGACTCAGAGGCAGCTTCGATGGGGACAGTGTCCAGATAGTGTGTCTTCCAGCATGTTATCAGTGGCTCCACACAGATGTCGGGTGCAGGGAGTACTGAGAAGGGGCGTCTCCAGGCAAGGAGCACTGGGGGTCTCTGATTTGGCATCTTCCGGCAGGCGGGGAGGGGAGAGGGAACCCACCTCTGAAGGTTTCAGAAAGGCCGACGTGTGAGTCCACACGCCTGATGCTCCCACCCCGGGGGTCTGACCTGGGCCCCCGGGTCCATTCCCTCTGCTCCCCGAAAGAGTTACTGCCCCTGGGGGTGGGGCCTGCTACCCTCCCTCCCTCCCTCCCCCCACCTCTGGCACGACACGCCCCATTATCTCAGGAACATGAACTTTCCCCGTATCCCCGGGAGATAAGTATTTCCTTATGGTCCTGATGGCGATTCTCATCTTGCAGCCGAGCACGTGCAGACAGAGGGATGGTCCTGCCGAGAGGGAGACATTTTCTTGCCTTCCTCTGGACTCTGTCAAGTTCAAATCATAAAACGGAAAGCGCAGGGAACATCTCTGAGCCGTTTCCAAGCGGAGGGAGCAGGGAGCAGGAAGAGCTGGCGGTGCTGCAGATTTATGTTCAATTGGTGGGGGGATGGGGTATATGTGGGGGGGAAGGGAAGGACCAGAAGAGGCAGTGGATGGTTGGGTAGTTCCTTTTGATTTTCATGTGCCCGGAAAGAAAGAAGGGGTTTCAGGAATCACCTCACGCGGGCTTCAGGGTGCAGAGGAGAGGAGGAAGTGGAGGTCAGAGAGGGAGTTTGAGGAGGAGGTTCTGATCTGGCCCCCCCACATCGCGATGGCATCTCTGTCCTGCTGTCCTGGCCTCCTCGGTTTTCCCCGTGCTCCTCGGGGAGCTGGTTCTCTGTGCAAAGGGACATCCCGGGCTAAGGCTGCCTCTCCTCAAGGTCACGGTCAGAGCCTGGCTGGAGGCCGGGCCTTATCGGAGGGGCCGGAGAAACATCTTGAAATGATCAGGGCCTGGCGCACGGCCTCGGTTTGCACTGAGCTTTCACCGCCTTATCGAGTTCCTACACTTGAACTTCTCGGAGTTTAGTCAATCAGTTTTATGTGCCTCCTCGGGAGCCCTGCAATCTGAGGCTCGCACACCCCCAGGTTTGGGGTGAGGATTTGGGGAGGGATGGGGGCCCATGCTGGCTCCATGGCCGCCCCCAAGAGGGAGAGGAGTCCTGGGAAAACTCCCCAGACTGAGCCTGGACCAGGGGCCGGGCACTGAGAAGGGGGTACACAGGCTGGGTGGGCAGACAAGCCATCCACACACACACAGAGCAGTGGGCCTGGGTTCCAGGAAGCAGCCTGGAGGTCAGGATAGCGTGACCCCCTTTCTGTACTCCAGATTGCTTACGCCAGCCTTCCCATTACTGCCAATTTCAATAATTCCAAACTAATTTTCTTACAGGCAGACAGGAGGGAGGATGCATTTGGGGACTTGTAAACGTATCACTACCATAAAAAAAACGAACTTATTTATTTACTTTTTTTGTTTTTAATTTACTTTTGAAACAATAAATCCATAAGATGGAAGGAAAAGACGTCCAGGGAACTCAGAGATGTTTGTTCAATGATGCTTTTTATTTTCTCGGGGTGAGCTCTCATGTTTTCCTAAGTCCACTCTCACTTCGCTGCTCGAGGTGTCCTGCCAGCGATTGGGTCATCTCTCTAGTATGTTATCACCGCGAGGTCTCTTTCATAATGTGTTTGTTCTCCGGAATGTTCCTCGGGAAAAGCACGGCCCCCGCCGCTCCAGGCTCCCCTGGATGGCATGGGTATTAGGTATAGGAACACGCTTAAATTGTAAGAACACGGAGCAGCGAAAGACATGGCAGCAGGTGTCAGAAACCAAAACATTGTTCTCACTAAATGGATGAAAACAGGAGGCTAGAAGGCTGGTCAGCCTTGAAGCTCTGAAAGGTCAAAGCCAGCCACCCCCTCTCTAATTAACACAATGAACTTCCCCATCAAATAATCATGTCAATCTTGACTGAGGAGATAATCTACTTGTTCCTGGAATTGCCTGCTTCAGGGCAAAAGGTGTATCCCAAACCTAAATAAAAGGGATGGCAAGACCAAAGGAAAGGGGCAGTCCTTTCCACTAGAGGAAGGCTCCCGCCTGGCCCCCCAATATCACCAAATTAATGTTTTCTAGTCTCTCATTTCGTTTGCGTGCGGCCTCCTTCAGAACCCGAACCCTCACCCGGGAACCCTGAACCACGTGGGACGTGGAAAGAGGTTCCCACAAGCAGGTTCTTCTCCCCCTCCCCTGAGCCCCCTCCACCCCTCACCCCTGTTTGGCTCCATAACAGGAAGCACAGGTGAGGGTTTGGCACGTGTGAGGGGCATCGCATCGCTGTGGGGCCAGGAAAGCCACTGTCCACAACTCATTCAGCACCGGTGGTCACATGCCCTTCTTAATGTGCATACATGTTGGAGATGTGAAGTTATCCAATATTTTGCCACATTGTGTGTGCTCTGTTTAAAGTCACCTAATGTTCTACCAAATTGGACAATATGCAAAAGAAGGTGGAAGTTCACAGAAGGGAGTGGGGAGAAACAAGATTAGGATGGAGACGGAAACTCACCACCTTTGCCTGTGGACAATTACCGATGTGATTTACTGAGAAGTATATCCACTGATAATCCTCCGTGCTCACATCTTTTGTATGTCTAGAACAGTGGTTCTCAACCTGTGGGTCGCGACCCCTTTGGGGGTCAAATGACCTTTTCACAGGGGTCGCCTAAGACCATCAGAAAACACATATTTCCCATGGTCTTAGGAATGAGCCAACACACCGCTCCTCGGTGTAGCAAAGTGTAGCAATGTAGTTTACTGTTGTCATATGAAGACTGTTACCCATGCTACACCACGATTCAAGACAACATTTCATTTATTTGTCATTAGAAATAAATATTTCACAATATGTAATTACATATTGCTTTTGTGATTAATCCCTATGCTTTAATTATGTTCAATTTGTAACAATGAAAATACATCCTGCATATCAGATATTTTCATTACAGTTCATAACAGTAGTAAGATTACAGTTATGAAGTAGCAACGGAAATAATTTTATGGTTGGGGGTCACCACAATGTGAGCAACTGTATTAAAGGGTTGAAGCATTAGAAAGGTTGAGAACCACTGGTCTAGAACATTCCATTGCCTCCTCCAAGGAGAATTATTGCTGAGAAAGCATCCTATTAGCTATGCTCATGGTATTCAGTTCTCATGGTGATACCAGGATGCCAGTTTCTTTATGTCAAGTAGATATTGAGTATTCGTGTCATTTCTTTGAGTCTCTGCTTCTCCAAAATCGTGGCCCCGTGAGTCCTAGCAGCGTTGGCAGTTTCAGACTCCACTGTTTATCTGCCCAACCCCTGAAGATAGCCTCTTAGCCACTACCCTCCGCCAGGCTTCTCAGCCACCCTTCCTGCACCAAGAACTGACAAATGTGCAGGATTTCATATTCATAAAATATTACCAGCTAATATCTGCAGATGTATGATAATGAGTAAAACATGTCCACTGGTTTCAAGATAATTCTGAGTTTAGAAGAGTGAGTTGTCACAAAATAATATAGCTGAGGTTTAAAAACATTAAATAATATCCAGTTTGAGAGGCTTCAATCACATGTTCAAAAAATGGTGCCCACATCCTAGCCCCATATGTCCTAGCTCCCTCCCTCGGTAGCTCCTGCTGCCTTTTACTCTATCTGCTTCCCTTACCGTCCGTCCTCAGCTAGAACAGTGGTCTGCCACAGCTACTACCTCATCCCCAGAAGTGGAAGTCTATAAATGCTTCTGAGATTTGTCTATAGAAACCCGGGTAACTCTTTTTAAGAGATTAATAGAATTTACATACATAGAGCGTTGTATTTATTTGTAGATGACGCTTTGGTATTTCCCAAGCTTTCGCCGTTGCAAACAGGGCTGCTGTGAAGATTCTTGCACATGTTGTCTTGTACACACAGCTTTGGGAATCCCACTAGCGTAGACACCTGAAAGTGGAATCGCAGAGCTGGAGAGGAAGCTCGTGGTTAATCTCATTGCTTTTGGCGAAGGTGCTTTTTAAAGTAGATGGAAACTTCTATTCTGCTTTCCTCAGCAGCGTGTGAGTGTTCATGTTTACCACTAGCTCTGGCAATGTTTACGGGGGCATTTAAGTTTTGCTCATCAAATGAAAAGTGGATGTGCAACTCCTGGTTTTGATCGTTAGTAGGATTCTCAAGTTTATTTTATTTTTGAGTAACTCTGTTCAAAATGCCTGGTCACATTTCCGGTCTCCTCTTCCACTGGGCTTTCAAGCTCAGCCACGGGTCTGACCCCCACCAGCAGTCCTTGCAGGCACAAACCTCTGAGGTGACTTCTTCAGACAGGCTCTGTGGAGGCCCAGGAGCGCCCTCATCCCTCATCCTCAGCAAGGAGAGTGGGGGATCACTTCCAGTTTCAGTTACTTCTCCCTGCTCTCCTACTCTGTTCCCCCAACACACAGCCAAGCTCATTTCTGACCTGCTTCAGGAAGGCTCGTCACCCAGACCTCGTTCACAAAGGCCACTTCTTCTTCTGAAAAATCTCCATCCACCATTTCCAGTGGCTGCTGCCTGTGGGATGGTCTACAGCTGTGTTCTGTCTTCTGTCCCCCTGATCGACTCAAAGCGCCTTGAGGCCAGGGCAGTGGACTCAACCTTGGCTAGGGTGTGATCTCTGCATCCGTTTCTTCATCTGTAAAGCTAGCAATACCAACCTCATAGAAATGTTATCATTCTTTATGTATAGGTGGGGTCCCAGCCTTCACCAATGGGGGCTGGTCAGGGCCAGGTTGGCAGGAGTTGGGGGGGAGGTGGGGAGAGCGTGAAGAGAAGAACTGCGGGCAGTTGGCGAATCCTGCTTTCAATTGGGGTCAGGGTGTGGCTAATTGGGGGGCCAGGCCAGCCAGGAGGAGGGGCTCTGGAGGTTTGGAGGCACCGATCAGGGCCTGAATTGGACCTGTTGGCTACCACTGTGCATGTCATAGTAACCGGTCAATCTGCTGTTCTGGCTGTTTGGCTTTTATATATACAGTGGTACCTCGAGATACGAGTACCCTAACATATGAGATTTTTTAGATACGAGCCATTGAGCGAGCGATTTTTGCTTTGAAATATGAGCAACAGTTGAGATACGAGTAATTGTGTGGATCGGCCGGCTGCACACGACCCACCAGTTTACTTCAACTCGAGCACCTCATAGTTTCCCACGCCTCAAGGTTACGGAACGAATTAAACTCGTATCTCAAGGTACCACTGTATAGATAAGAATTATGATCTTGCATTTCCGTAAAAATTATACTCTTGTATTTCCATAATAATTCGGATCTTGTATTTCTCTCTCTACCCTGTGCAACACTAGGTTTCTGAAGGGGATTCCGTTCATGCTAGATTGGCCTTGATTCCCCTGGGAGCCTCTTACACAGCGGCCCGAAGTTCATTTTGGTTAACGGTGTATCCACCACCTCCTGCTCATTTGCGATCTGACTCCTTGCACCCTCGCTCCTACACTGCATGATGGTAAGCGTGTCCTGAGATGGGGGCCGTGCAGTAGTACAGCTAGGGAGCGCGCTTGAAGGTAGTGCTTGCAGGACTCAGGAAACACATGGAACCCACTGAGGAGTAAAACCGAGATGTGGGGTCCCACTGCATCCCGCCCGCATGTGAAACCCTGGGGGTCCCCGGCCAGGAACAGCCTGGCTCTTGGCTGCTGCTCTCACTGTGCCAAGTCTGGGGGAGCATATCTTCCCTTTGTTCGTTCACCCAGATCAGCAGCTTCGGAAAGTGCAAAGCTTCCATGAGATCATTTTCTTTGTAGACGTGAGAATCCCATAGACTGGATAGCTCTTTGCAATGTGCGCGGTACTTACACATCTATGATGTCACACAGTCTCCAAAACGATGCTTGAGGAGAGTCAGGGTTCAGGCCATCGAGGACTCAGGGAGAGACTAACCCCTCCGGGTTCTCAGAGCTGAGAAGGAACAGGAATGGGCTATTATAGTGGTACCTCGAGATACGAGTGCCCTAACATACGAGATTTTTGAGATATGAGCCATCCAGCGAGCGATTTTTGCTTTGAAATACGAGCAACAGTTGAGATAGGAGTCATCGCGAGGATTGGCCGGCTGCACGCGACCTACCAGTTTACCTCTACTCGAGCGTCTCATAGTTTCCCACGCCTCAAGGTGACAGAATGAATTGAACTCATATCTCGAGGTACCACTGTATTTAAAAAACAAACAAACAACAACAACAACAAAAAAAAAACACAAAAACAATTTCTTGCCCACGCAGGGTGAAAACAGGGGAAGAAGCATTGCAGGTGGAAGTAAGCAGTTCCATTAAGAGGAAAAGGAGATACAGCCGAAAAAGCTTCAAAAAACCACCGAGGTTCGCTGAGAGGTAAGTACCATTTGCTGCAAGTCTTCAGGCTGCAGGGCAGGTCCCTGGCTTGCCCCGGGGGTCACCTGTTTCCATGCACGTCCAGATAGCAGAGTGGAAGGCGAGCGCGAACATATGGGATGACTTACTTCGGTGCGAGGGAATGTGAGTGTCACTCCGATCGGGGTGGTACGTGCTGCGTTATTAGGCCCAGGCGGAGGCCACAGCGCGGCCATAAATCAAGAGGCGGGTGTTTAAAAAGCAGGGGAAGTGTTAAGGAAACATCAAGTGGCTGACCCGCAGGGCTGGGCTGTTACTCCCTACAAGAACCTCAATGACTAATGATGTGGATAAATAAGTGCTTAAGTTCCTCATAACCGCACGTGTAATTTATTTAATTGGGGGTAGGGGGGTGGGATGAAGCGGTACTGGGAGCCCTTGAAGATGACGATGAGCAGTTAGTTGGAAAAAGTTTCCCACTTTTCCAAAGAGGCTGATGCCTTTTCCTCTGAACCGATCCCTCTCTCCCCTCCCCCCTCCCACCAATACCTGGGATTAATGTACAGAAAGATGGGATTTAGAAGTGGCCACCCACCCTTCTAGTTTCATTTGTAGTTTTTGAAGTTCTCCTGGTAGGTAATCATTCAACTGGGTCTTGGAAAGCCTTTTAAAAATGTTAAAATGACCAGAGGTGAGTCGCACCTGAGGATTTATGGGGTCACGTTGATGGAGATTGAGGGCAATCGGCTGAGGGAAAGTCCTACATGCTGTGATGTGGAAAAACCACAGTCCCCAGGGCTCGAGACTGGCTGTTGACATGCCACTCACCAGCTGTCACACCCCTGGGCCTCGGTTTCCTCATCTCTGGAAGGGGGCCAGTCAGACCTGGCCCACAAAGGGCTGTGAAGATCACAAGGCACATTCGGATGCCTATTTCCACACGTGATGTGCTTCTCAGATGTGTGTAAAGCCTGATCTATTTCCATTGAACAAACAACGTAGAAATATTATAAGGAAAGTTTGGTCCTTGATCATTATAAACTGTAAAATCCCTAATTAGACCTTACTATTTTGATAAAAGCCTTAGATGTAATAGTTTAGCACTTTACTATATATATATATATATATATATATATATATATATATATATACTGTGTGTGTGTGTGTATATATATATATATATATATATATATATATATATGGTGTCCCAAAAATGTATACACACTTTGAATGATCAGAAAGTCAGTGTTTATTAACACACAGTTCATTTAAAAAATGTAAAAGGATCTGCAGAAATGAATAGTATTTTTTGCCAATGCCTGTTTTCAAACTGATGACCATTCTGGTCCAGGCATCGCTGATAACACGAAGCCATAGAACGGCAAACATCAAGAATCCTCTCATTCGTATTTGTGTGTCCTCAACTCGTTGACTATTGTAGGTTTTGAACCGTCAACTTTATCTTTTATGCATCCCCATTAAAAGAAATCTAGTGGCACTTTAGGGTGAATTTTCTTTGTTCAAAGATTAGTTTGGCTTCACCCATTATTTCAAATCAGTTAAACCTGAAAAGGACTAAAATGAAGCGAATTATCAGCTTTTAAAGTGTGCATATATTTCTTGGGGAAGCACCTTATATATATACTTTTAATATATATATGTATATATTATTGATTTTTTACAGAGAGGAAGGGAGAAGGATAGAGTTAGAAACATCGATGAAAGAGAAACATCAATCGGCTGCCTCCTGCACACCCTTGACTGGGGACGTGCCCACAACCAAGGTACATGCCCTTGACCGGAATCGAAACTGGAACCTTTCAGTCCAAAGACTGATGCTCTATCCACTGAGCCAAACTGGTTTCGGCCTATATATTTACTTTTAAAACTGAAAAGAAGTTAACGAGCTAATGAGCTTAGGCTCAATGAACACGTGATTGCGGTTACAGATTGTTTGTTTTCAATACGGTTATTTTATTCATTCATTCAAAAAAAGTGAAGTAATAAATCAACATATGTCTCTTAATCCTAACCATTGGAGACTAATGTGCCAAGTAATGGGTACTAATTTATGTATTTATTAGTACCCACTATTTGGCACTTCAGTCTCCAATGGTTAGGATTAAGAGGCATATGTTGATTTATTATTTTACTTTTTTTTTCAACTTATTTTTTAAAAATATTGATTAAAATACACTCAGTATCCAAATAAGTTCCCAAACACTGCAGAACTACTAGCTGGCAGCAATATACAAGGGGTGGCTCAAATGTGCTTTCAGGACTGATGAGGAAAGTCTAAGTCAGCATGGAGGTGTGTTTTAGGAGTCTCAACATAAACTATAGATAGTAAAAATGTTGAAAACCACCAAACCTCTACCTAAAATATTTCGGTGAAGGCAGCAACCACATCAAAGGGGATATTAGCACTGGGCATCAGAGGTGACGGCTGGTAAGAGAAGCAAAGAATAATGCCAGGAGGGAAGCAGAGTCCTGTCCCAGGGACCATGCCTCTCCCGAGAGCCGGCTCAGAGGCAGGAGAGAGACGGCCTGCTTTCCGCAGGACAGCCCGTTCCCTAGGCCACTCACCAGCGGAGGATTCTGGAACTCCACGTCCCCAATCCTGGCTACAGATTCAAAACACTTTTGGTTCTTAAAAATAAAAATAAAAATAAAAATGTCAGCCCCCCAGCCCCCCACCCACCCACCCGCCCGCCCAAGACCAGTTCAAACAGAATTTCTGGGCTACTCCCTGGGGAAGCTTAGGTGCAAATGTATGTCTGGATGCCAACTTGTTACATTTTTTATTTGTTTGTTTGTTGCTCTATTAGTTTGGAGATTATACATTTTAAACATTATTTGTTAGCGGGCGCTCTGTGTTATATCATGCATCCTAGACTTCACAGATTTGAATAGCAATCTTTACTTTTACCTTTCCCTGCAGAATGCAAAACCTTTAGAAGGCTTTCATTAAAATGACCCCTTCCTGATTTCTATGTTAATATGACCAGGTATATATTAAGTCTAGTATTATTATTTTGTACATCTTATTCGTTTCATCTGATGTTTATATCATTCTTATCTTCTAATACAGTGGTACCTCGAGATACGAGTTTAAATTGTTCCGTAACCTTGAGGCGTGGGAAACTAGGAGACGCTCCAGTCGCCGTAAACTGGTGGGTCGTGTGCAGCCGGCCGATCCGTGTGATGACTCGGATCTCAACTGTTGCTCGTATTTCAAAGCAAAAATCGCTTGCTCGATGGCTCGTATCTCAAAAATCACGTGTTTTAGGGCACTCGTATCTCGAGGTACCACTGTATAATGATCAGTTTTATAATTACCCAATAGTGTTTTATTTGACCTTCCTTATTTTCTCAGGACTTCTCTCCGGAATTACCTTCCTTCCTGCCTGAAGTGACTGGTTTACAATGTCCCCTGATGTGACCGGCGGTGGCCAGTTCTCTGCATTTTGGTAGGTGTGCGGACGTTTTTCTTTTATACAGCCAGTCTGGATATGTATTTGGGTTGAGTATAGAATTTTAGGTTGGCCGTTATTTTCATTCAGCCCTCCACTCTCTCACATGGGGATGCATTTTCGATGGAGTCTTTTCACTTAGCAAGATGGATTCCAAGTTTCTTCATTTCTTCTCCTGGTTTGATAGTGCTTTTCCTTTTAGCCCTGAATAGTAGTATCTCATTGTTTGGATGTACACAATTTGCTTATTCACTTTCAGACTGAAGGGCACGTTGGTTGCTTCAAAGTTGGGGCATTTATGAATGGAGCTGCTATAAACATCTATGTACAAATGTTTTGCATGGGTGTAAGTGTTTGAGGTATAGCTTTTTAATATTCCTCTTTAGAATGAGCCTTGTTGGAACTGTGTGTTATGGTTTTTCATCAGTCCTAGAAAGTTTTTTTTTTAATTATCTCTTCTAATATTGCCTCTGTCTCAATTCTCTCTTGGTTTTCTTTCTAAACTCCAATAAAATGTGTTATATATATTTTATTCTATCTGCCACAATCCTTCTATCTCTCCTAAAATTTCCATCTTTATGTCTCTCTCTGCAGCATTCTGGATCATTTCTCCGATCTGTCCTTTTAGTTCATTTCTTCACTCCTCTGTGGTGGTCATTGTGCAGCCCAATCCACTCTCCAAGGCTTTCATTGGTGATAGTACTTCTCATTTCTAGGGATTATATGTTGTTCTAGACATTGTCGCTTTTATATGTCCTCTCTGCTAAAACGTTCAAGGTCACTTGTATTTCTTTAAGCATAGGGGGCATAGTTGTTCTATCAGCTGTGTGTGATGGTTCCTGTCTCGGAATGTTTGGGTCTGCGCTGCTGGTTCTGACTCATGGTACCCGTACTGCAGTGGTTCTCAACCTGTGGGTCGCGACCCCCTTGGGGGTCGAACAACACTTTCACAGGGGCCGCCTAAGACCATCAGAAAACACAGATATGATTCATAACAGTTGCAAAATTAGAGTGATGAAGTAGCAACAAAAATAATTTTATGGTTGGGGGTTACCACCACATGAGGAACTGTATTAAAGGGTCGCGGCATTAGGAAGGTTGAGTACCACTGCCATACTGGTTGCTTACTGCTTGCCATTGCCCTCAATCACATTATTTACAGAGGCTGCCCGAGCCCTCTTATGGAAGGACCTTCCTCTGAAGAGGATTTGGGTTTGTTTTTGTTTTTGCTGTTGTCCTCTAATCTCTAATGAGTTTAGAGCAAGTTGAGGGTTTGAGCTGTCTTGGGTTGCTCTGGTGGCATCAGTTAGCACTTCTGCAGGGGGGCGGGGTCAGCTTACAGCAGCGGTTCTCAACCTGTGGGTCGCGACCCCTTTGGAGGTCAAATGACCCTTTCACAGGGGTCGCCTAAGACCATCGGAAAATGCAGATATTGACATCACGATGCATCACAGTAGCAACATTTCATGGTTGGGGGTCACCACCACATGAGGAACTGTATGCAAGGGTCTCGGCCGTAGGAAGAAGGTTGAGAACCACTGGCTTACAGCCATGCAGGGACAGGTTTCTCCTTGTATAAGTCCCCTCTTCTGCTCAGGGTTGAGACAACCCCCCTATTTCAGGGGACACCTGGGAATATAATATACAGTTGGCTCTCGCTCACCCTTACCTTGACCGTGTAGTGGTTTAGAATTGCAGCTTATGGTGCATCGCAGTGTCTACCAGACCCCAGATTGTGTGCAGACGTTCATTTCTGTCCTCTCTCGGGTTCTAGGCAGTCAAAACACAACTTCGCATTCGTCATGGCTTCTCTGAGGGTGACAAATGTCCTCTGCGCAACAGGAATTTTGCCTTTTCCCTTAACTTTGGAGATTCTTACCTTTATCTTCACTTGATTTGGGGATCTAAAAATGTCTCACCACTTTTTTGTCCGGCACTTGGCTGTTTTTTAAGGAAAACCAAATATTTTTTGTCTATTTTCTTCAAGATGGTTAGTTGTCCTTAAGTAAAGATTAGTTCAAGCAACCGAACCTGTCATTTCTAGAAGCCAAAGAGTCCTTAAAAAAAAAAAGAAACATAAAAACATATTTTATCTGTCACCACTCACTTCATTCAGAAAACTTCACATGGAATAATATCGATATGTCAAGTGTGTAATCAGTTGCATAGTAAGAAAACTATTCTAAGTATGTGGAATCTTTAAAAACGAGTGGGTTTTCAACTAACGCGACATGGGTAAGGTCTGAATTCTTCTCAGCCGTTGAAGAGTTAAAACTGTTGCACTTGAAAAGAAATGGACGCATCGGCCATAAAGTATAGTAATATGGTCCTTTTGATCTTTGTATTATGATTTAACTCAGACATATTTATTGTTTGTGCAATTTCTCCAAACCCATGAAAGGTGATATATATCCCTCTGGCATGAAACCGACCCTCCGGATTGGCACTGGGTTATTTAACCACCCTGATAAATAATTTACACTCGGGGATATTGTGCAGAAACCTTTTCAATTAACCTGTGTTGACAGAGAAACTAAATATAGTAGTCAATGAAAAAAATGTTTAACACATTCTTGACCTGGTGGGCACACACACACACACAAAAAAAAATCATTACTTAAAATATTTTCTACTCTACATAAGAAAATATGTTAAAGGGGAATATTGAACATCATCATGATTGTAACTATGAGGTTTAAACGTATCTTATTTCTTAGAGAAAACTTTAACTTTGTGTGTTATTTTAACTTATGCATAAAATGGTAACTTATGCCAAAACCGGTTTGGCACAGTGGATAGAGCGTCAGCCTGTGGACTGAAGGGTCCCAGATTCAATTCCAGTCATGGGCATGTATCTTGGTTTCGGTCACATCCCCAGTAGGGGGCGTGCAGGAGGCGGTTGATTGATGTCTCTCTCTCAGCGATGTTTCTAGCTCTCTATCCCTCTCCTTTCCTCTCTGTAAAAAAAAACACAATAAAATATATTAAAAATATATTTATATTAAACATTGTAACTTACGTACACTATTTTTAGTTCACGAAAAGAAGTGTCCATTGGTCGAGAGGGTCTCAAATCTGAGAAATTTTGGTTTAACTGCTGGTCTCATCAGGAATGCCATTTAAGCTTTCTAACGCTCACATCCCTTAACTGTGACTTGGGAAAAAGAATGCCTGGCGGTGTTGTTACAGGGATTAGCGATAATATAGGTTAAATAGCTTACATCCGTAGTAGTTATTATTTTTCTCAAAAGAACTTTCTGGGGTGAGTTTAATCAATTCTCCTAATTTGTCTTATACTTGATGATCTGTGGTCTCAGGCATTTGCAATAAGGTGGCATTCTTTTGAAAAAGAAAATAAGCTTCTTTCGTGTTTTGTTTTGTTTTTCAAAAGTATATACATCTTTGGAAATTAAGCAGGGGACCCAGTAAATGCATCCAGATTATGGCAGGACAAATTGTGCTGGCTTTAGTACATCATATCTAATTAATTAAAGGCAGGCTGCTTATTAAAATGCACAGGGGTCTGCGGAAAGAAACCCCCAAAATAACCCGCAGAGCAGTAGTCAATAATCTGACTGAATTCTATAGAAGCTTCAGGGGACTTTGTGGCCAGATTAAAATTCTTCAGTGTGTGAGCTTTCTGTCTAGCTTCCCTCAGACTAATTCCAAATTACCACTGACTGTCCTTGTCAAGATGACACACGTCCCCAAGCTTGCACACTCATCATGGCGTATTTTGAGGAAGAGTGAGGAAAATTCAGCATCACCTTCACAAGCATAAGGGCCCTCTTCTCTCTATAACGCTTGAACACATTATCTAGAGCAGTGGTTCTCAACCTTCCTAAGGCCGAGACCCTTGCATACAGTTCCTCAGGTTGCAGTGACCCCCAACCATAAAATTATTTTCGTTGCTACCTCATAGCTGTAATTTTGCTACTGTTATGAACTGTAATGTAAATATCTGATACGCAGGATGTATTTTCGTTGTTACATATTGAACATAATTAAAGCATAGGGATTAATCACAAAAACAATATGTAATTATATACTGTGAAATATTTATTTCTTTTGTCTTGAATCGTGGTGTAGCATGGGTAACAGTCTTCATATGACAACAGTAAACTACATTGCTACACTTTGCTACACCGAGGAGCGGTGTGTTGGTTCCTAAGACCATGGGAAATAGGTGTTTTCCACTGGTCTTAGGCCACCCCTGTGAAAGGGTCATTCTACCCCCAAAGGGATCGCGGCTCACAGGTTGAGAACCGCTGCTCTAGAGGGAAGGCCAAAACCAGTTAAATTAGTTCGGTCCACTCTGGCCATCGAGAGGATGATAGACATGTTAGTTTTAAGGTCATTCGTTAACCGATTCAACAATCAACCTCGGATCTTGTGAGCAGTTGATACATCACTGCTTTTGGCCAGATATTCGCAGGAGGCAGAGAAAGTTCAACTATCTGCCCCCATCCTCGGCAGCACACGGCAGTCTGATTCTAGAAAACTCACATCGACCCTCTGAATCCTCTCTACCTTCCCTTCTCTGATTAGATTTGCAGCAGATAAACAGAAGTAAATATTCCCGGGGTAGCCGGGGCCTCCGTTATAAATGTCTCTCTCATCCATTCGCACTACCCAAAGCACTTATGCAGGATTATCCATCACACGTCATTCTACAATCTTAATCAGATCGCCCGCTGAAGGAAGCCTAGCATTTACTACATCTTTCCTAAATGGAAAGCAGCTGTGATAAATTAATGCTCCCCTGAAGTCTCCTGTTAGGGACGATTCTCCACTGTCAGTCTGTCCAGCTATGAGTAATCTATTTCTCTACGGCAACCTGTACCTCGGAGGGTGGCTAATTCACTTGGCCCCTTCCTCCCTCTCTGTGTGGTACCCTGGCGGCGAACTGTTTGCTGAGCCAGACCGGCAATATTTAAGCGATAAGCATACAGCGGTACCTCGAGATATGAGTGCCCTAACATACGAGATTTTTGAGATACGAGCCGTCGAGCGAGCGATGTTTGCTTTGAAATACGAGCAACAGTTGAGATAGGAGTCATCGCGCGGATCAGCCGGCTGCACACGACCCACCAGTTTACTGCAACTCCAGCGTCTCATAGTTTCCGACGCCTCAAGGTTACAGAACAAATTAAACTCGTATCTCCAGGTACCACTGTATATTTTAAGAACTAAGAAAATGGCCTTCAGAAGGCGGCAGTGTTGGCAACCACAGAACACATGTGTAGAAGGCTCATTTCGAAAGCCATGTCCATCCAGAACATCCATCTCCCGCTTAGGGGTTTGCCGAACGCAGGTATCACTGCGAATGTCACCCTCATCCAACCTCAGAATGAGCTTCCTCTCCCTCCGAGTCTATCATCACGGATCAAGGTTCTGATTAGAATGTGGCTTCCAGAATGGATTTCCCCAGCGAGACACCACCTGCTGCCGGAAGGAAAGGGATTTCCCGTGTCCCTGGTGGTTTCTCTTTGTCAGCTGACAATTGGACAGATTTCAGTATCCGAGGCTGCCGAGGGAGGGCCCCAGTATTGTATTACAGTGGTACCTGGAGATACGAGTTTAATTCGTTCCGTAACCTTGAGGCGTGGGAAACTGTGAGACACTCGAGTCGCGGTAAACTGGTGGGTGCAGCCGGCCGATCCGCGCGATGACTCCTATCTCAACTGTTGCTCGTATTTCAAAGCAAAAATCCGCTCACTTGAAGGCTCGTATCTCAAAAATCTTATATGTTAGGGCACTTGTATCTCGAGGTACTGCTGTATTGTGATTTCGCCATAGAAATGCCTCTCTTTCATCCGTACCCCTGCCTTGCCAAGCTATAATACTCAATTTCTTTGTGCCTTCCATATATCCTTTCACTGGCTCATTTGCAAGGTGGTTTTTATTAGCAAATTTATATGTGTGCTTTTTTTCTCTCTCTCTCTCTAGTCAGTAATACTGGTAGTCTACTGTATTTTCCGGCATATAAGATGAATGGGCCTATAAGACAACCCCCAACTTTTCCAGTTAAAATAGAGAGTTTGGGATATACTCGCCCTATAAGATGGCACCAGGCGTATAAGATGACCCCCGTCTTTTGAGAAGATTTTCCTGGGTTAAAAAAGTCGTCTTATATGCTGGAAAATATAGTGGTACCTCGAGATACGAGTGCCCTAACATACGAGAATTTTGAGATACGAGCCATCGAGCGAGTGATTTTTGCTTTGAAATATGAGCAACATTTGAGATAGGAGTCATCACGCGGATCGGCCAGCTGCACACGACCCACCCGTTTACCTCGACTTGAGCGTCTCATCGTTTCCCACACCTCAAGGTTATGGAACGAATTAAACTCATATCTCGAGGTACCACTGTATGGTACTATTCTTTTTTATTTTTACAGGAAACAAACCCATCCAGCTATTTTAAGATATTATGGAAGGTACCTGCCAATCCAGGGGAAGGGCTGGAAAGGTGGGATAGGTTAGAGTCACAGGAATGACCCCCAAAACCCTACAGAACTGCCCTGGGAGAGGAAGCTACTACTTCCGCCACCACCAGGAAGGTGGGAACCTCTGGGGTTCCCATGGAAACACTGGGTTACAACACACAGCACCCCAGCTCGGCCACAGGGATCCGGAAACGGACAGGACGCCACCACCCGCAGCCTCCTCTCAATACCCGCCAAGCAATGAGGGGACGCAGAATTTCGGGGTCTCTCCCAGTGGCCTCTTGTCACTTAAAAACACCAAAACTAAGCAGAAAGACAGAGCTGAGTATCCACAGTCTTTCTTGCTCGCAGAAAATAGCCAGAAAAAGCAGAAAGAAAGCCTCCTTTTCAATTGTCGCTCAAAATCTCCCTGGAAGGGGACCTATTCGTCAGAAGCCGGTGTCCACCCAGAACACAGGATGACAAAAGCCATCTCCCGGTAGGGACACTGGACACCAGTCGAGCATGCCATTCAGGTCCTGTTAGTTTTATGTTCCTACATGTTCCTACCAGCTCCATGTAAGTAACATGGGAGGCATCCTGTCTTGCACAGAGCCTGCTGTTCAGAGGTGATTGTTTCATGCATGTGCATAGATATGGGAACAGCATCAAAACTGTGCGCTGGAGGCATTGTATGTCCATTGTACTCAGTGTCATGTGAGATCCTGGATAGCTCCATACGCAAAGGATACTAGAGCTATGGTTAAGTGTGTAGCGTGCATACATACCATTGAACATCCCCATGTTACATAGAATATGAAGCAAGACAAAGTCCCTCTGAAGAGAAGGGAACACTCATTTAATTCCTGATATTCACATTTATTTTAATAAGAAACGGGTCCCCAAGTCTGCTGCCTTGCCACTCCGCTAATACCTTTCTAATTTAAGCAGGGACACATTTTGTCGCTTCCATTATTTCTTTCGAATATTGAAATATTTGAATATTTCAAGATATTGAGCCGAGACCGGTTTGGCTCAGTGGATTAGAGCATCGGCCTGCAGACTGAAAGGTCCCAGGTTCAATTCTAGTTGGGGGCATGTACCTTGGTTGCGGGCACATCTCCACTGTGGGGCGTGCAGGAGGCGGCTGATCGATGTCTCTCTCTCATCGATGTTTCTGACTTTCTATCCCTTTCCCTTCCTCTCTGTAAAAAAATCAATAAAATATATTTTTTAAAAAGATATTGAAATACTTGAGTATATCAAGATATTCAATTATAGTTGTCCTCTTGTCCAGTTCATAGAGAATTCTAGAATGAGAACATGTATTCAGAGAGAAATGAACAATCCACATTGGAGTCTTCACCCTCCTCCCCAAGACTCCAGTGACTCTTGCAACGCCCCCAAGTTCATCTATCTATAGGATGGCTCTTGATAGCTTCGCGTGAGCTTTTTCAAGTTCAGCCAAGCCAGCTGCGCGGTCCGCACAAAGACAATAGCTCCCACACACGGGGCTACACGGATTAAAGAGCCCGGCCCACCGGTAAATCTGCCAGATGGCAGTGGAAGAAAGCTTGTAACCCTCTCACTTTCATTTCAACAGCAGCAAACAATGTTCGGTGTTTAAAATAAACTCTTCCAGATGAGCCAAAGATAAACTCGGAGGTGGGTGGACCGCGGCTCTGAAGTGTTTGATTACATTAGCTCCAACCCCTGCGTGGAGCCCGCTTCTGTCAACAGAATGCTTTGCTCCCAACACCTACTACATGGAGCCATTTCCTGTGCTTTCATGGGCTGGTGGCAGAAACCAGCTTCGCTTTTTGCACAAACTAATAATGATTATTTATTTCTCTGTGCTCGGCGTTCACTCAAACAGCGCAACGTTAAGATATACCCAGTGCTGTGCAGGTTGAATGTATTGGCAATTTAAACTTCTGTTGATGCTTTCACCCTTCTGCTCACTTTGCTGTTCTCATAGTAACAAGAAAGGTACCATTATTTGCAACCATTCTGCTAATAACTAGATGCCTATTTAGATCTATTGGATAGAAGGAAAGGGAAGGAAGGAAGGGAGGAAGGAAAGAAGGAAGGAAGGAAGGAAAGAAAGAAGGAAGGAAGGAAAAGTACAAGAATTTTGTTGTCAGAATTTATAAAGGAAGTTAGAAACATTTTGTTGTTTTTAGTAAACTTTAAAACCTGCAACTTAAGACCGACCAGGCTATACAGTGGTACCTTGAGATACGAGTTTAATTAGTTCCATAACCTTGAGGCGTGGGAAACTATGAGACGCTCGAGTCACGGTAAACTGGTGGGTCGTGTGCAGCCGGCCGATCGACTCCTATCTCAAATGTTGCTTGTATTTCAAAGCAAAAATTGCTCGTATCTCAAAAATCTCGTATTTTAGGGCACTCGTAGCTCGAGGTACCACTGTAATACATCATACGTTATATGGCAACTTTTAAAGATAAAATGACACACTGAAAAATAGTTCTATTAACTATGAAGGAACTTATTTTAACACAATTAGTAGGTGCTTTAAACGAGGGAGAGAAACCCACACAGGTTGATGATGCAAATAAATTTGAGGACACTCAGGATATCAACAAATACTCAATGAAGTCTATTGGGACATTTTAAAAAGTGAAACATCCCAAATTTAGATTAGAAGTCTTTGGGAAAAATATGATTCACAACACTGAACACAGGGACTGCTGGTTCCGCCAGATGGAAACCTTTATGTACGTCAGTAATAGCTCTATTGTATGCAATAGAGGCCCTCTTATTTGGAATCAGCTGGTTACATGGAGAAAAACACTGATTTACAAAGAATTTCATAAAGATTGGTAATTGAATTTAATTATTAATTGAATTTAAAACATATAAGGTGTTCACTCATCTGCCGATCTCCTGACATAAGGTTAAAGGCTAGTCTATGTTTTTGTGAGTGCGAATTCACTTGGAATTTCCATCTGATATTGTCCTCATTTACTCTATGACTTTCAGCCTTTGTGCCTGTAAAATGGAGTGAAAGTTTAACGCCATCTGCAGAGCATGAAACACAGACCCTTTTAGATGTCTATAATATCTGTTTTCGTTGTTTTGAAACTTCATTCAACCGTTCCTAGTGATTCGCCTCCATTTACTTTTTCACAAAACATTCAGCTTGCTTTTCATAGAAATCCTTTTTGTGCTCATAATTTATTAGTTTGCATTATGATTAATAATTTCTATTCTAAATTATAACCAGCACAGCTAACACACACAGGATTGGCTGGGTTTTCTCTGTTGCTGCCTATGACCCCAGGGGCTAGGCTAATGACCGGACATTTGATTGTATTTGTGAAATGACAAATGAATGGTATATACTGTATTTTCCTGCGTATAAGACGACGTTTTAACCCAGGAAAATCTTCCCAAAAGTTGAGGGTCGTCTTATACACCGGGTGTCATCTTTCAGGGTAAGTATATCCCAAATTCTAGATTTTAACTGGAAAAGTTGGGGGTCGTCTTATATGCCCAGTCGTCTTATACACCGGAAAATACGGTAACTCACTCTTCCTCTGTATGTGACAGGATAGGTGGGCAAGAGGGGAAACTCTCAGCCTGGAGCATTCTCATGCTATGGGCCTCAGTCCATATATTTTAGGGGGATGGGAGGGGGGAAGAATCAGTTATTAAGGCAACTGCCTTAATTACACATCTAACTTAGCAACAACTCTTCCTTAACATGGGCCTCACCTGAGCCCTCCGGCTAACTCTCCTCTAGGAATAAAATACAGTGGTACCTCGAGATACGAGTTTAATTCATTCCGTAGCCTTGAGGCGTGGGAAACTATGAGACGCTCGAGTCACAGTAAACTGGTGGGTCGTGTGCAGCCGGCCGATCCATGCGATGACTCCTATCTCAACTGTTGCTCGTATTTCAAAGCAAAAATAGCTCGTATCTCAAAAATCTCCTAGGTTAGGGCACTCGTATCTCAAGGTACCACTGTACCTCCATGCTAACCTGCGACCCATTTAACTCTCCATAGTCCAGAGAAGGTTCCTGAAACATCTGAAGCCGCCTGTGGGGGGGCCAGGCTCGTGAAGGGAGGAGATCAGTAACATGTTCTCTCTTCAGTGTGGCTGAGGACATTTGGAATCAATTAAATATTCAAATATAGGTTCCCTCAGATCTCTCGCCAGGCCCGGCGGGTTTGGGAGGGGAGGAAGTTCAAGGCAGATAACTGCTACTCCTCACACCAAAATCCAGAGCTGACGATTTAAAAAGAATATACTCTCGCCACTTCCTGGGTCTGCGAGCAAATAGACAAGATTAGAAACGAGGAGGAGAAACAGCAGGGGCCTTGTTAAGAAATATACACGAGAAGGGCTGTGTCTCAAACCCAAATATCTGAGTACCTGGGGATATTGCAGAGGTACCACGGTACATATGGCCTGTGTGCCCAAACATGTTTTTATATTGGCAAAGGATTACCGAGCAACATGTAACACAGCCTGGATCTGGCCTAATAACGTTAAATATTTACACTCTGGCCTTTTGTAAAACTGCTGACTCCTTGCTTCAGTTTTCTTTCCATCCTATATGCTAATCTAAATAGGACTCGCTCTTCCAATTAAATGCTATTTAGGACCTCACTCTATAAAAGTTACTCTGACCTCCCCCCGTTTCAGAACAAGCTGTGAAAAAACAGAAATCCGTATTCCAAAAGATGAAGCCAATAGCCAACACGAAAAGGGGTTTCCAACTCAATTATTCCATGATCTGGCACGTTGTACACTTGCCTCCCACAATGCTTCGCCGAGGTCAGGGGAGGTATCAGCATTGCCTTTCACTGATTTCTGTGCCCGGGGAGATGGTCCGAAGTCAGTGAGCAGAGGGAGAAGGAAGAGAGCAGCGAAAAAAGGTTTAAAAATCTTTCAAGTCCAAGTAGTCATTCTATAGCTGTGAGTCCTCGATTCCATCAGCCACCGGGTGGGAAGGACATCTTCCAAATGGCAGCTCATTTTACCTTAATCGTTGGTGTTTCCAGATGAGTTCCTAGTTTCCCCTCACGATAAATTAATATATCCTGTTTTATGATGGTGCCACAAACAAGGACTCTGAAAGCCTCCACTCTTAACAAAAGACCCAAATCCCCTGAAAAGCATCAGGTAACAGAACGCAGCCAGAAAAGATGGTATTCAAAGAAAAAAAATATGGGCTCCTTTTTAATGAAGTCGAGGTGTAGGACAGATTTATTAGCTCCCATATTTCCAAGTTGCGTTCTGGTGTATTTCCTGCCCATACTTCTAAGTTGAGCGGATCTCTTTGCAGGATTCTTTCTTTTAAATGCTTTTCAAAGAACATGCTGTGGCTGTACCCTCTCCACCTGCAGAGACACACCTGTGATGATACAAACACCAAGTGTTCCTCATATTCACAACCCACGCTCTAACAGAAAACAGACCCTCCGTGTGATCTGCCAAGCTCCTGCCATTCTCAAAAGGAACTGATACTAGTAACCACGTATTATATAAGAAGTCTTAAAAAATAACCAGAGGTCACCCCTGACCACAATGTTCATTCAACTTAGTGTAGTTCAAGTCTATTCTTTAGCATCATAATTCATTTTTCCAATATTGAGATGGTTAAGACCAATAATTAATTACATTTGGTGTTGGGACAGATGCCTACAATATTCCTATGTGGAACCTATTATTATGTACACTCTTGATTCCTTATTATTCATTCCAACATCATTACCATATGTTTATCATGTGTCAGATATTACACTTGATTGAGGAAGGAAAACTAATACAAATATAGTAAAAAAAAAAAATAGAAGTTTTCCTTGGAAAATTTCTATTCCAATTGGCTAACTAGATTTGTGAACAAATAATCAGGGTAGTAACTCCCTAGTCAAGTTGCCAAGATTAATGAAAACAAAGTAGAAAGAGCATGAACTCAGCCTACAGGAAACCACTTAAAGAGAATGTTAAAGGGTCAGTAGTATTCCCAGTGAAATGGAGAAGGGTATTCCAGATATAAGGAAAGGCCAGCAGACAGTGTTGAGTCTACACTGAGGATGGAATTATCCAATGGAATAACTGGTGATGGGTTAAGACAGTGGTTGG
This sequence comes from Lasiurus borealis, assembly GCA_004026805.1. NCBI lineage: Eukaryota > Metazoa > Chordata > Mammalia > Chiroptera > Vespertilionidae > Lasiurus > Lasiurus borealis. Next base: position 25,318 of record PVJN01021929.1, read on the forward strand.
CAAACTGCGGCTCTTGAGCCACAGTTTGCCGCTCCGTTGACTGATGAGTTTGCCAACCACTGGGCTAAGACATTAGTCACTACGCACATATGCCTAATATTTAAATTTAAGATTAGAGATTCAGTTCTCAGTCATTCAGTTATTGAGTTCAAGTACTCAATAATCACGTCTGTCGAGTCTCCTGTATTGGACATTGTAGAGAATTATCTCCATCATTGTATAGTTCTATTGGACAGCACTGGGTGGAAGAGGTCAAGGTAACCCTGTGGCAGTTCGTGGGGAATCTAAAATGTATGAGTGTTCCAACTTTAAGTAGAAATGGTTTGTAAACTACTATATTCTACAGAGTCCCTTCAGAAATAGTCTGGGGGACACCACCTGGGTATACTTCGATGGCCTGTTTTACTAATCCAGCATCTGCATTTGAGTAAGATTTTTTTTTTTTTAAGAAAAAAATCTGTAGCTTGAAATAGCTACATAGCAAGGTAAGATAGGTAGATAGATAGGTTTTTAAGCAGTGAAGTGACACCACAACACAGATTTGGGTTTTAGAAATATTACCTCTTAGAGCAGCAAAAAAGGATGTGAGAAGAAAAGATATTGGGTATTCCAAAATCAGTGGCTAATGACATGGTAAGAACTAATTTCAGTGAAGCTTCTGAAGAAACAGACAATGAAGAATTTGCATCAGTAAATTTATTCCAAGTAAGGATTGCACGCACACACACACACACCGGGCATATGATTTCCACACAAAAACCAGCATTACAATAGAATTATTTAACACTTTGGTCATGAAAACCAGAGATAAAAACTTCTGAAGGTATCTATTTTAAGTAACTGAGGTTCCTTAATATTTTTATGTTCAATTACAATTTTTAAAATCTATGTTCCTTATGCCTATTGTATAACATCTTTTCTGCAGTTTTGATTTCCAAAATAGAACTTTTCATAACTTCTAAAGTAGCCTTATGTGCCTCTCAGTAGTGCTATTGTAAAACCAAAATGTTTTCAAGTAGCAAGTGCTTCAAGTCACGTGAGCAGATATAAGTGAGATCTATTTTTTAAATGGTTCTTACACTCCCTGGTCCTACTGTACCAGGCCGACCATTACTTCACTGATATCCCAGAGTTTTCTCGCAACGGACTCATCCATGGCTTTAGGCAACAGTTCTTCCTCTTTACAGTCCCCAAAGTACTTTCCTGACACACCTTCCACCTCCGGAGAAGAGGCTAAATAAATCGTGGTTTGGGCACCTTCTGCTGGCGATTTGAAAAACGCCCAAGACACCAAATTGAAAAGTGGTTTGACCAACAGTGGAATGTGGACGTGCCTCCCCAGATTAGTCCGCACAATCCCGGGGTGCAGAACATTGACCGTGACCTTCGTGCCTTCCAAGCGGCGGGCGAGTTCCCTGGTAAAGAGGATGTTAGCCAGTTTGCTCCGGCTGTAGCCAAAGCTTTTGTTGTAACTCTGCTCGCTGTTCAGGTCTTCGAAGTTGATGTCCCCGTATTTATACAGTTTGGAAGAAACCACCACAATCCGGCTGGGCGCTGAGCTTTTGAGCAGTCCGAGGAGGAGATTGGTGAGTAAGAAGTGGCCCAGGTGGTTCACGCCAAATTGCATCTCAAACCCATCTTCGGTCTTCGTGTAAGGGCACTGGAAGACCCCTGCGTTATTGATCAAGACGTCCAGTCTGGGCTCTTCCTGTAGAGAGAGAACAGAAGAATTAATGGCCACAGGCCTTAAATGTCCCCAAAATAAAATAAAAAAATTAAATTTCTTATGAACTACAGTGGTACCTTGAGATATGAGTGCCCTAACATATGAGATTTTTGAGATATGAGCCGTCGAGGAGCGATTTTTGCTTTGAAATATGAGCAACAGTTGAGATACGAGTCATCGCACGGATCGGCCGGCTGCACATAACCCACCAGTTTACCTCCACTCGAGCGTCTCATAGTTTCCCACGCGTCAAGGTTACGGAACGAATGAAACTCGGATCTCGAGGTACCACTGTATTTCGTAGTTTGCTAAGAGTAAGTGGTCCTGTGGGGATGGAGCAACTTCAGTTTCCTTAAAACTAGGGCAAGCCATCAGGGATGTAAATTAAGGTCAGATGATATCATAAATAAGCCAAAGAAATATAAACAAAAATGACCCAGGTAATATAAAACATCAGCAACAACAGTCTAACTACTAAGTCTTACAATAACAGCCACGGAGATTAACAGAGGAGATAGGATGAACAAACCCTTGAAACTCTCCAATGACCGGAAGTCACAGTTCTTCTTCCTGCTGGGATGAAACTACCTCTTTCCGGCTTCAAGAGGCTCCCAACTTAGATTTCGCTGGTCAGAGCTTTGCCCCGTGACCAGATCCCTCCACGTCTTTCCAGACTAAATTTAGACCGTCTTTGCGTTTCGTAACTCATGCTCAGCTTGATCCTCTCCAGCCCTGCCCCGGCTCCTCTCCGTCTCCTCTGACGGGCAGAGAAAAATAAATGTACAACACGTTCCAGGTGTGAAGACAGAAGGATGACCCGCCATTGAATTCATTGGAGGTCAAATTTCCAATCTCGCCGGCCCGGGTGCCAAGTGTGAGTGAAAAGAAAAATGTGTTAAGTTTCACAACTGTATCAAAGCCTCCCCGTCAGAGGATTAACTATTTCTCATTCTGTCTGCCTCAGCGCCTTCAGCTTTTCCAATGGCCGGCTTCAAAAAAAGAAGGCAAAAGTTCACCCGTGGGGGAACGAGAGGAGTGTTCTCTTTCAGTAATCCTCTGGAAGAGGTTGCTGTATTAATCATCTCTGAGCCATCATTCTTAGCTGGACTGGTGTTATTTTAAGACTTTATCATCTACTATTTTTTTTTTTGAATTCTAGGAGATAAATGACATAAATACCAAGAATACCAACCTGTGGGAAATTTACATTTCCATTAAAAAATAAAAAATTCTGATTATGGTCACTGAACTTCAGAGCCAAAAAGAAACTAAATATTTGGAAGCAAGGACAACTTAGGTGTCTCTTTATCTCAACTTTTAATTGGTTCTGCTCCACGTGGCCAAAGAAATAAAAAACCAAGTGTATCACGAATGAGAACATCCAGCCACATCTATATTTCAATGGCAAAGAGGGAGACCCATATTTTTTTAAATATTTCCAACATCTCTTATGAGTATTCATTTCTTACTTTAACCTGTCTTTTTCTTTGTTTCTAATAATGTAGTTGACATAAAAACAAACCAACAAACTCCCCGCTAACCTCTCCGGATCTGTAACAGCTCCCACACTGGGCCTAGGATGCCCCAGAGTTGAAAGGAATTCCCAGGGTCCCCTGGAGCAGTGGTTCTCAACCTTCCTAAGGCCGCGACACTTGCATACAGTTCCCATTGTGGTGGTGACCCCCAACCGTGAAATGTTGCTACTGTGATGCATCGTGATGTAAATATCTGCATTTTCTGATGGTCTTAGGCGACCCCTGTGAAAGGGTCGTTCAACCCCCAAAGGGGTCTCGACCCACAGGTTGAGAACCGCTGCCCTGGACTATCTTAAATGCTCAAGGGAAACAAAAAGATACTCCGCTCAGCGACTCAAATCTAGTTTCAGGGGGTTCACAGCTTCAACATTACGTCGTGCTCTCTTCTCCCCAGGGATGTCACCTCTTTGCAAAGCTGCTTTTAGCAGCTGCTGTAATCAAGTGCATGGACAGTGTTTAAAAACCCATGTGCTGCCGAGACTGGTTTGGCTCAGTGGATAGAGCGTCGGCCTGCAGACTGAAAGGTCCCTGGTTGGATTCCGGTCAGGGGCATGTACCTTGCTTGTGGGCACATCTCCAGTGTGGGGCGTGCAGGAGGCAGCTGATTGATGTCTCTCTCGTCAATGTTTCTGACTTTCTATCCCTCTCCCTTCCTCTCTGTGAAAAATCAATAAAATATATTAAAAAATAAAACAAAACAACAACAAAAAAAAACCCATGTGCTACAAGAAATGAAGGTGGCAAAGTCAGATCTGATTCCAAAGTCAGAGAAGTGAACAAGAGGGTACACACTCCCTGTAGTCAGGATGGTTACTAAAGAATGAAATACATCTCTTTTTCCTTTCCTTGTGGGTACTATGTCTTCCAATAGTGACTAAGTGGTTATATCAACACTTATTAGGTTATTTGAACCGAATTACTTAATATCAATAAAATGGCAGATATTTCTTTTGGCCTCAGGGCATCATGGAATTAAAAAAAAAAAAAAATCAGCACGTTTGGGAGCCTCTGCTCCTGACCTAAGACTCCACTTCAGACAGGCCCTTTTCCTGTGCTGGCGAACTTTAAACCTCTCTTCCCAGCGCCCTCTGCAGGACACCCTTCTAGGTCAATGTCCAGGGAGGACATGCACTCTAGTGGAGAGTTTACCATCTAAATAAAGATCTCCTGCAGGTCCCGGGAGGGCAACAGGGACACAGGAAGTTAAAAGCCAGGGCTCTGGGGACAGACAGATCCTGGGCACCCAACCGCGCCTCGCTCTGCCCTCAGTGCCTGGCCTTGTAAATTGGGGGTGCCAGTGGCCTACCTCCTGGGGTTACTGTGATGATTCCACGACAAAAAAAAAAAAAAAAAAAAAGAATCCAGGGCACTTTCATTTCATTAAAAAAAAAGAGGGACATTTTAAGTCTCTGAAATGCTTGCAACAGCTCCTGGCACACAGGAGCCCTCCCAACCAGTGCCCGGTGTTACATGTTGATGTCTGCACGTCCCTGCTTCCAGCACAGGCCGCTGGGATCCCCAAGCTCCAGCTTATTGGGAAATGCGGCCAGATTGTGGTTAGGGGGTGAGAGGGAGGGAGGGGTGCTAACGAGTCCCCTAGTGGCAGAGGCCTGATCTCCCACCCCTGCCGGGGGTGCAGGGGAAGGGCCCTTTCTCCAAGGTCCATGTCCCCAAGCCACCTGCCCTGCGCCCTAGGGGCTCTCTGCAACATCAATTTTCAACTTGTGGGTCGCGACCCCTTTGGGGGGAGTTCCAAAGACCCTTTCCCAGGGGTCGCTCAAGACCAGCAGAAAATGCAGATACATTTTACATCACGATGCATCACAGTCGCAACATTGCATGGCTGGGGGTCACCACCCCATGAGGAGCTGCATGCCAGGGTCGCGCATCCTTAGGAAGGTGGAGAGCCGCTTGCTCTGCAAGGAGCCGGCTCGGTCCGGATGCACTTGTGGTCCGGATGCACCGGGGCCTCTGAGAGGCAAATGCAGGCAGAGCCGGGCAGGTCCCCCGGGGCGCCCTGGGCTAATGGGAGGAAAAATGCGCGCATCCCGGCTCCTCCCTGTCCTCCCGGGCTCTTTTCCCTCCCCACTTGCTGGGAAGCCAGGAGCCGGCCCTGCAGAGGGTCCCAGCTCCTGACTCCCCAGCTCCTTCCCAAGGTCACACCCCCTTCCCGCCCCCCAGGGCTCGGGGCGGCCCCTGCGCGCTCAGCCCGGGCCCCAGGCCCCGCGCCGGGCCGCTCCGGGGGCTGCACGGGCTGCGCGGGCTGCACACCTGGAGCAGCTCCTGGCAGAAGGCGCGCACGGAGCGCAGCGAGGCGAGGTCCAGCTCCTTGACCACCAGCTCGCCCGCCCCGCCGGCGGCGTCGGGCCCGCGGGGGTCGCCGTCGCCATGGAGGTCGCGGCGCAGCTCGGCCGCCGCCGCCTCGGCGCGGGCGCGGTCCCGGCAGCCCATGATGACCCGCGCGCCCAGGCCCAGCAGCGCGGCCGCCGTGGCGCGGCCCAGGCCGCTGTTGGCGCCCGTGATCAGCACGGTCTTCCCGCGCATCAGGCCGGCGTCCCCTCCGCCTCCTTTTCCTCCTCCTCCGGGCAGCCGCCGGGCCCTGGACCCCACGATCCGCCAGGCCACCAGCCACACGGCCGCCCCGCCCAGCGCGGCCAACAGCGCCGCCACTGTGGCCACTGCCATAGCCGCCCGGGGCCACCGCGCTTCCGGGGGCACGACACCTGGGCGCGAGGAACTCTGGGGCGCGGCCGCGGTGGCGTGGGGCATGCTGGGACTTGTAGTTTTTTTTTCCTTCGGAGGGCCCCTGATGGGGTGCTATGTAGGTCCTGGGGACTCCTTGCAGCAGGTTCCAGGCCTGATGAGAGTCCTGGGTAGAGCACAGCCCCCCGGTTTTCACAGGGTCGGGGTTCCTCCCCAAGGACATCCCTTGAGTGGTGGTGGCCTTCCCCAAGTGAATGCTCAGTTAATAGTTCGAATTGCCAACTCGCTCACTCTATAGGCTGTTTTACAAACCCCACACTTCATGGATGGCGTAGCGTGTTTTCTGTTAAGGGCTCCTGGGACATGTGAACCCTCCAGTGTTTCGCTCTCTGGAGAATTTTCTCTGCCCACTAAAGCCTAAGAAAGGGCTCTACTCTCCCCCCATTTCCACCCCCAATAAATGAGGCTGAGAACTTAGCAACATGGATCGGTTGGAAATAGAATGGGCCAATGGTTGTCAAACCTTAGCATCACATCAGAATCATGCAAAGGGCTTGTAGAAACAAACAATAAAACACACACACACACACACACACACACACACACACACAACTTGAAATTAGGGGCTGGGCACCAGAGTTAGGAACTAAATTGGTTCAAGATGGCACCTGAGAATTTGCATTTCTAACAAGTTCCCAGCTGCTTCTGATAGGGTCCCTGTAGAAGAAGGAGGCATCTTCAAATGGCCTTGACACTGGCAGGAACACAGTAGGCAAACCTTGTACTTCCTGTAAACATGGATTTCTGGGCAGCCCCCCTCCAGTCACCTCCAGAAGACCGTTAAACGCATTAATGGAGCAGAAAGTGCTCTATACCATGGAGCACACCCCAGCAATGCCGGGTTATTGCAGAGGGACCCACGACTCGTGGCTTTAGCCCGATGGATTCTTAGGTGACCATTCATCCATCTGCTCATCCATCCACTATGTGCCAGCCCTTGGGCCCTAGGAAAAGTCTCAGGGAACAGGTGCTCACTTGTCTGGTGCAGAAGATTCCAGTGCCCCAGCCTCATTCTAGAATCTCCCGAGCAAGAGAGGCTACTCACCATGTGTATACAGTGGTACCTTGAGATACGAGTGCCCTAACATGAGATTTTTGAGATACGAGCTGTCGAGCGAGCGATGTTTGCTTTGAAATAAGAGCAACATTTGAGATAGGAGTAATTGCGTGGATCGGCCGGCTGCACACGACCCACCAGTTTACCGAGACTCAAGTGTCTCATACTTTCCCACGCCTCAAGGTTATGGAACGAATTAAACTCGTATCTCGAGGTACCACTGTAGTTGAAATCAATCCTTGTGAGATTTGGATAATAAAGATCTCCTAGCCTCCTTTACATGTGTGAAGGCTGTCACATGGAGCGAAAGTCACCATACAAAGAGAAAAGAGTTAGAATGGCAGAAGCAGCTTCCTATGGGTGCTGAGAATGAAGCACAGGGAAAGAAAGAGCTTTGTTACCCAGGATTAGGCAAGGCACGAGGAGCAGAAATCAGGAAGGGACCAGGGCCTTTCTCTTCTCATCTGAAGCTCCGGGTCAAATTGTTAGCCTGAAACACATCTGTTTCCCCCCTCTCTCCCCGGTTTTATCTATTTTCTGTCCTTCAAAGCCCACCTCCGTTCTTTTCATTTCCTGACCACTGCCGGCCCAGGCCGCTGTGTGCTTGAACCTCTTCTGGGACCCTCATTAGGCACTGAGAACAAACAGCCCTCTAGTGTCGGCTATTTGAGTCTGCGCATTGGACTTTCTCCGTGGTCTTGTTAAGGTTTTAAATTTCCCCGAGACATTGGTGTTGCGTCTGAGATCCCTTGTGCATTTCCCATCGGGGAAGGCACAGAAAACACGACGCACGCGTGCAGTGTCACGACTGATATGTTTTGCACTGGCTTACATCAAATTAGGAAGCAAATCCAAAGATGAATGCCAGCAACATCTTCTTTCATGAGAGCAAGGGTGGAAATTGCCTATGTGGGTGGGGTTTGATGGAGCAGAAGGAACAGGAGAGCGAGTGGAGAAGAGAGGAGAGAGACCTGCTGTGTAACTGCTGTGTAGCTTCAGCAGAGAATTTGCTGGAATGACTCATCTGTTCAGGACGGGTCGGTGGAATGGCCATGGAATCAATAAGAACAATTCAGTGTGGAAGATTGTATAACACAGAGGAAAAAAAATATATATATATATGTATATAGCATTTGAAGTAAATAAGACCTGAATTTGGTTCTTAGTCCTACTATTTATTAGCTGCTGTTCTTGGACAAACTACTTAATCTGGTTTGCGTCTTACGTTCTTCGTTGATTAAAGAGAAGGGTAACAATGTTATATCACACACACACACACACACGTTGGATTTGATGAGCAAATGAGGTAACATGAAAATATCCAGCTTACCATGCCTTATCATGCGGTAGATGGTGGTTACTAAGGTTTTTGAAAGCAAAACAATGGTAACCATGAAAATGCAGGATGCTACACTTCATGCCATATTTGAGGCCATGGCTTAATATGCCATATAAACATAGGGCCAAAGCCAGAGACCTCAAAACTGTTGCTCGCAGGCAATACACCCATCAGATAAGCTTCAAAGAACCCTTTCTAGGAGGTTCTGTTTGGAGCTCGTCTTGGGAAAGTGCCCAGCTGATTTATTCCTGAATGACTGGTGTCAGAACTGGAATACATGTGCGGGTGGAGTGACATTTTCATTTTGCACCGGTTCAAAGGCTGGTCACAGAGGCAAAGAACTGAAAAGCTCTCACTTTCCAAAAGTGTGTGTACTCAATGCTACTCTTTCCCCCTTTGAAGACCACCATTCTATGATGATGATTTGTAACAATTTATTCTATGTACCGACATCCAAGAATGAGCAATGCATGGTAAGACCACTTAAGGCTTCTGACATAGCCCTTTGAGCATTCAAGCATTCCGGTTCTACACTTAATCCCAAAGAGTCAGCGTTACGATTGACACACAAAGGCAGGTGCCGCGGTAACTCAACCGCCTTGACATGTCAAAGAGAAGTAGCTTGAAGGCAACTTGAAGTTTCACAGTGTTTTCCAAGAAAATGGAGAAAACCTTTCCACACGAACTAAGTACGAGGTCCAGTCTTCTGAATTACCCTAACTAGATACCCTAGAGATCCACAAGAAGTGGCTTCTGTAA
>PVJN01021930.1:0-33948 GCA_004026805.1 Lasiurus borealis
TGGCAGCCATCTTGTGTCCACATGGGGGCAGTCATCTTGTGTGTTGGAATGATGGTTAATTTATTAGATAGGATAGGATAGAGGCCTGATGCACTGGTGGGAGCTAGATGGTTTGCCTGAAGGGAGTCCCAGATCAGGGAGGGGGTTCCCTTGGGGCATGGGGTGGATTGGGTGAGGGTCCTATGATGGTATGCAGGCTGGCCACATCCTCTAGTGACCAATTCGGAGGTCCTGGTATCTGGGATTTATTTATCTCCTTTAATTGGAACTTTGTAGCCTTGAATGAAGACCTAGGCCTGCCAGGGTGCAGAAGCTTGGCTTCCTCCATAGCCAGGGGCAACTCAAGCCTCCTGCTCTCTCTAGCTCTGTTGCTGCCACCATTTTTGTTGGGATTTATTTATCTTCTATAATTGAAACTTTGTAGCCTTGAGTGGAGGCCTGGGCCCACCAGGGCAGGCAGAAAGCTTGGCTTCCTCCTGCTCTCTCTGTGGCTGCAATCATCTTGGTTGGGTTAATTTTCATACTCACTCCTAATTGGCTGGTGGGCATGGTTGGTAGGTGTAGCAGAGGTATGGTCAATTTTCATATTAGTCTTTTATTAGATAGTATTTTTTCATTTTTATGTGTCTTTTTCTATTTCTTTTAATAATGCTTTGTAATTGTCAGTATACAGATCTTTCATGGACTTTGTTAAGTTCATTCCTAGGTATTTTATTCTTTTGGTTGCAATCCTGTTCATTGTAGCATTATTCATAATGGCCAAGATGTAGAAACAATCAAAGTGTCCTGTAATAGAGGACTAGATAAAGAAGATGTGGTGCATATATAAAATGAAACACTACTCGGCTACAAGAAAGGATGAAATACTGCCATTTGTAACAACTTGGATAGACCTCAAGAACATCATAAGTGGAATACTTCAGTCAGAAAAAGCTAAGAATCATATGATTTCACTCTTACGTGGGATATAAAACTGAAACTAGTGAACACAAACAGCATGTAGGTATATTGCCAGAGTGAAGGGATGGAGGGAGAAGAGGTCTAATATATGGTGACAGAAGTTTGATTTTGGGGTAGTGGGCACAGGTAGTGGGTGTAATATATAGATTGTGTAACAGAGAAACCCATACCTGAAACTTATATGATCATGTTGACTAATGTCATCCCAATAAATTTAATTAAAATATTTAAATACATACATACATAAATAAATAAATAAATAAATAAATAAATAAGAGTGCTTCTGATTTGTGTTTTTTCCCTCTCATTTCTAAGTGTAGAAAAGATAAGGAATCCAAAAGTACATTTAGGAATTCATTGTTTGAAATTATGTTATTATCAGTGAGAGCTGGATTCATTACATAGGACTAAGTAATGATTATTTATTTGCAGAATTATAAATTTACCAATAGGTAAGTCCTAAAACTGAAGAATTTCATGAACAATTTTAAATGTCAAGGTTTTAAAAAGACAAAAAGCCATCTGTCATATAGAAAACACTTAACATTTTATTGCAGACAATGAAAGTAAGTCAAAATATGGAATAAATTTTCATTATCTGTGTTTAAAGGATTCATAGTTCTCCTAAAGTTTTTTTCACGCCTAAATAATCTACGAAATAAAATACCTGTAAGAAATTCCTATCAAATCACATTTTGGTAATTAATACTGAGAGCTTGCATTTCCATTATGATTAAAACCTAACTTTTAAAAAATTGAGACCACATTTATAAACAAGTAGTTAGGGGAAAACCATGCTGAGCTCAAAATACCAGGTTTCTCTGCAAGATAAATCACCTTTCTTATCTGAATCATTCAGATCAAAATGTCAAAACAATTAAATTACAATTTTGTCTGACATCAGTATCCCAGACAACAGTGCAAAACAGAAAACCCTGATTTCAGGCACACTGGTTGCTTTTAACTGGCAAACAAATTGAGCAATGAATCAAATTTTGCTCAAGAAAATGTGAGAGACGCTTCCAGATCACAGAGGTCAAGGAATTCATCAAGCCTCATTTTCCACATAACTGTATTATTGGGTCAGGGGAGGGAAATTTTATCTATTCCCTCAAACAAATACAAAAACACAAATATAAGAACAGATGGTTAAATGCCTATAATTATATATACAGGCCTATGTTTATGTTCATACATATCTGTTCAAGTATTCATGTGTGTATAGAGAAAAAAATAGGGAAGTTTAATATTTGACTTAACAAACCTGTTGTTACCTCATCTATTTCTCTGCATGTACCCCATAAAAATTATACAATCCTAATTCTTAATTGTAGGAAGTCCTCAAATGAGCTACCTCCTCATTTTGCAGTTAAAGTAAAAAAGGATGGTCAGACAAGGAAGGGGCACAAAAGTTAGTTGGGAAAGAACAGAGAGGACCCTACCTCCTAATCTTTTTCATCAATCATGTAACATGCTAGAGATGGGCTCCTGAAAACTAATAAATATTGCCATAGAGTCAATAATAGGCTCCTAGTGTTATATAATTTTATATTTACTAACTTTTTAAGTAAAGTGTTTTGCTTTCAAAAATCCAGTAAGGCTTCATGAGAAAATGATGATGCACCAGAATTTTCTACCCAGGCACATTTGAATTGCATATACTTTTCAGCTGCAATGTACATTCAGGATTAGTCAGCATCTTTAAGCCTATGCATCTATAATCACAATATAGGCCTTTGCTTGAGTGCAAATCATTGATTTATGATTAATTTTCATTCTATGATTGGATAAACTACTTTACATATATACGTATTTGCTCTGTGAATCTAAAGAAAATGCAGCATTATTGTTAAGGATATGGATGCTGAAAGAAAGATTGCCTGGATCCAGTATTTATTACTATGTAACATTGCCCACTTTATAACTTAGTTTCATTTATAGAAATAACAGAACATACCTGATAGAGTTTGGGAAATTAATTGAGCTACCACATACAAAACAAAATAACAGTGTTGGCTCTTAATAAATGCTCAAATAATGCTAGCTATTATTACTGATTTGAGCTAAAGGAATCTCAGAGATCATGCAGAACAGGATTTGGAAAGCATTTTGTAAAGGATTAGAAAATAAATATTTTAGGCTTCTCTAACCATTACCCTCTCTGTCTCAACAACTCAACTCTAGGTCTATGACAAACGCAGATACACACAACAAACTGATGGATATAGTTGTGTTCCAATAAAACTTTAATACTGGATACAAGCAGGCTGGATTTGACCTGAGGCCTGTAGCTTGCAACCTCCTGATAGAGAGTAACAATCACATTTAACAGAGGAAGGAAAGAATAAAGAGATCAAATGAGCCCCAGAAAGTTACACGGCAAGCCCAGCAGGTAGAGCCCAGAACTAAGAACTCCACAATTTACTTTGATGTTTTTTCTGTCTTTCCATATAGGAGCAGCTTCATGAAGTCCTTCCTGATGTACAAACAGAAACAATGTCTCCCTTCTCTACTCTCCCATACCATGCAAGATCAACAGAATACTGATAAGGTTGATGAGTTCACTAGAGTTTATTACACAATTTTCTCTATTTTTGAGTGTCTACTAATTTCTGTAGTAATTTTTAAATCTCTCAAAGCCTTCAGTACTCTTCAAAAGGCATTCATCAAGTTTCTCAGAATGTTGGTGTGCATTCTTTTCTTTTACCTCTACTACTAATGGTAATTTGACAGCAAGAAACTGCCATTTCCACCTGGATATCACCAGCCCCTGCCAAGATCTCATATAGGAACCTGTTTTATTTTTGGGATTCAATAAACAAATGGTCCCTAAGTAACTGAAAGTCATTTCAAACAAGTTACTATTTCCAACTGCAACAACTCTCTCCATCTTGTCAAATTGCTCAATATCCATGAGCAATGTTGTCAAAATATTATCTTTCCCCTACACCCAATTTGTTGTCGATCCAGTCTTACCATATCATTTTCAAAATACAACCTGAGATCTATTCCAAGCTATCATCTCTTCCCAGCAGAATGAGACTCTGATATAGCCTCTTAATAAGCAGATTTACTACCAACAACACTGCTATACATTAGATCACTTTGGTCTTAAAAAGTATCTCAGTGATAAGACTAATATTCTTAGAACTTTATTGCAGTTCTATAACATCACTGGAGGTAAGGTTCAATGTTTTTACCTTCCTCCTCATAGCCTTCCTCAGATTTCATGATGTGATTCTGCTTTATTTCCTCCTTTGCATTGACCTTTTATTTTATAATCTCAACTTGTTTTTCAAGTTTTCTCTCAAGGAGCAATCAAGGTAGAAGTTGCTCCACTTCTTTCCTTAACAAAATACTACTTCTATGCTTCAAGAAATTTCCAGTATCTCAGAGTACTCTCTGATCAAATAGATCCCTGACCAAATTGGAAAAAAGAACATTTCCTACACATTCATCCTGGACCTCAACTGCCTGCCACTCACCATGATGAGAAAAGAAAAATGATCCAAAGAGAACATCCGCACCCTCTACCTGCATCTGTGTCCAGACAGTCTACCTTCTTTCTTATTACTATAGATAAGTAGCCCATTACCTAACAATAGATAATCTCTTCCATTGCATCCTCCCTAACATATGCATTTCGGATCCTGAGAAAGAAGATACCTGCCAGAAACCTAACATTGTTCTCAGTAAATGGATGTAAACAGGAGGCCAGAAGGCTGGTCAACCTTAACTGCTCTGAAAGGTCAGAGCTAATCACTCACTGTTTAGTTGAAACATCTTTGATTGAAGCAACATCTATCGGTTTCATGTTAATTTCTGTTTTTGTTATTTCCTGCCTAAAGGCTAGGGGTGTGTTCCAAAGCCTTAATAAAAGGGAGAAAAAGGGCAGAGCAAGTGGCAGTCCTTTCCACTAGAGGAAGGCTCCCACTTAGCCCCCCAATATCGCCAAATTAATGTTTTCTAGTCTCTCATTTCGTTTGTGTGCGGCCTCCTTCAGAACCCGACCCCTGAACCTGGAACCCTGAACCATGCGGGACGTGGAAAGAGGTTCCCACAGATACCTACTAAGAAGAGCTCTCAGTGTTTCAATTAAAAAAACAACAACAAACAAAAAACTAGAAGCTTGGAGCCATTTCTGTCAGGGTCCTATCACACCAAAGGCCACTTCAGGGAAAATCTTGCACTATGCTTTCTGCCTCCCACACAGAAATGCTTGTATGCACTAATGTGCCAGCCCTTACTGTCACCAACCAATAAGAGCAGCTCCACTCTTGACCATTCAGAACAATGCTTTCTAGACCAATCAAACTGTGAGGATTTGGAGTCCTCATTTGCATGAGGACAGACCAATCTGGGATGTCTATATTAGTCAGCTACCCTCTGGCTCACTGTGTGCACTTTTCTTTTCCACGGAAGACTGAGATTCCTGGCTAGAGATGAAACACCAAAGCTATGTAGACTGCGCAGAGTGGAGCCACCATAGCTGTCTAGCTATAAAGGGGCCTTGCTCTGGGGCTGCCTCACAGCAGTGCTGTTCCATAAGCCATGCTGTATCACAACTGAGCTCTGTGCCCTGAATAAAGTTTCCTTGTTCACTACTCCCCAAACTGGGAAGTCCTGTTGTTGTTGAATTGACCCCAATGAATATCAGTTAACATTATAAACACTGCTCCCCTCTCCTATATCATCAATTTTGTGTCTCTAGTGGCTCTTTCTCATTAGCATCGCAGCATAACATTAGTTTGCACATGTCTGAAACTCTTTACCATATCCAATAGCCCTCCAACTAATGTTCCACTTCTCTCTCTCCCTTTTCAATAAAATTCAAGAGATATATACTATCAAATTGTTCAATATCTCTTTATTTTACTCTGTCAAACATTCTAAACCAGTTTTCACCACCCACCACTCTGGAAACTGCTACCATCAGAGTCACTAATTGAGAACTGATTTAGTAAATCAATTAAAATACTTGACCAGGCCCTTCAAACACATCCTTTGTTTGACTTCTAGGATTCCACCCTCTTCTGCTCTTCTTTCTTAGCATGCAGCTTTTTCAGAGTCTTTTGGTAGGTGTTCCTCATCTCATAATGTCAGAGTGCCCCAAGGTCCAGTCCCTGGTCCTCTTCATTTTTCTAATCTCATGCATTTTTAATGAATTTATCCAATCTCCTTGCTTTTAAAACAAGTTATATGCTGAAGAGTCTTAAATGTATATAGTTAGCCTGGCCTTCAGACTACACAATTGACATCCCTTCTTGGATATGTAAAATCTACCTAACTTTTTTTATTTTTATTTTTTATTGACTAAGGTATTACATATCTGTCCATATCCTCCCAATCCCACCCTCACCCCTTCGCACATGCCCTCACACCTCTGCTGTCTCTGTCCATTGGTTATGCTTATATGCATGCAAACTTTTAATATATCCAAATCCAACTTCTTTCTCCTCACAACCACATCTTTCTTCTGCCCTCTTCCCCATCTCACTAAGTGGAAATTCTATCTTTTCAGTAACTTAGGCAATTAAGTCCTTCATTTCTTTTGGTCTCACACTCCAAATACAATCTGTCAGCAAATCCTGTGGAATGTACCATCAAAAACACAAGGCAGGGCAAAAGTTAAGTTTACAGTCGTGGGTGCACACCACAGAGTTTATTCTTGTACTATCATTTGTTAATTACTGGATTATTTTTCCATAGGAACAACTGTAAACCTACTTTTGCCCCACCCTATATATCCAGAATCCGAATTTTCCACCAACTCACTGTCACTATCCTGGTCTAAGCCACTGTCATCTGTCACATGGATGTTATTATAGCCTAATTGGCACCCCTGCGCTGCCCCTTGCCTTCCTGCAATCTGTTCTCAACACAATAGCCAGAGTGAGGCTGTAAACAGTTCTGTCATAAACAGTCATGATGGAAATGCCCCAAAGGCTTCCTATGTCACGTCAAGTAGAAGATACTCATGACACTGGCTTACTAAAACATCGGAACTATCTAGTCTCTTTTTTTACCTCACTTCCCTCCTTGCTCCACTCCATCCACACTGGCTTCTTTGCTCATTATTGAACACACCAGGATGCAGGCCCTCTGCATTTTCTATTCTCTGAACCTGGCAAGCTCTTGCTCCAAGTATCACATGACACTCACTCCCCTACAATTCTACTCTAAGCCGCTACACACACACACACACACACACACACACGCACACACCCTCCCTTTTGTGTGCTTTATGTTACGTATCTTAACAGCATTTATGACAGTATCACCTAGTGTTTTTCTACTTATTACATATACTCTCTCCCTCTACTACAATGCATATTCCAAGAAGGCAGTGCCAAGAACAAATGCCTGATACTGGCCAAATATTTGTTGCCTAAATAAATATTGCCCTCTCGACTTGAACATCAAACTGCTTTATGTAAGCACCTAATAAATTGTATCATTTCACCTTTGTTGGTCCTATAATAAAAAAGTCTATAATCCGCTAGATTACCTTGGTGAAGAGAAGTTACTTTTATATTTCCTAGAAGTCTTGAGAGATCAGAGATTACTCCAATATATATATACACTGGAGGGCAGTCACTGAATCTCTTCTCTTAATCTGTCGCCAGCTATCCATGATTAACCAAGAACTGTTTAGTGGACGGAAGTGAATGGAGTGAACACTACACGAACCTATGCTATAACTGCTTATGCTTGTCAAAATGTAGTCCATTACCAGAGGCAGCATCATTATCTAGGTGTTTAAGGTCAGTTTCAGACCCACCCATGTCCTATGCCCTGCCTGCATGGTTAATGGAAGCTTCGGGCAGTCCAGTAACTCAGCCGCATGTACAGGCCCAGGATCCATCACTCTGCTCCTCAGGATGTCCAAGGCATGGAAAGCAAGGACTCGCTGCTAAGGATTAGAGTAAAAGTAAAGAATACTGTGTCTGTGCACTTGCTATTCGAACAGAGTGGGGCCAAAAGAACACACACACACAAGACACCAAAAGATGAGATACCCCCAAAAAGGCAGGGCAAAAGTTAAGTTTACACTCCTGGGTGCACACAACAGAGCTTATTCTTGTATTATCACTTGTTAATTACTGGATTATTTTTTCCATAGGAACAATTGTAAACCTACTTTTGCCCCACTCTGTATATCCAGATAAACATAGGGAAGATAAACAGGTAAGAATGTGGGGAAGAGAGACTGGGGGCAGGACCAGAGGAAGGCGGCGAGCTGGGATGGAAGAAGGAGACCCTATGGCCAACGCGGGAGTCAGCCAGGCGCCAGGAAGGAGCCCAGCGCCGGCTCGGGTCCCGGGCTGCTCTTTCCGCAGCGTCTCGGGGACTTTCCTCCGGCGCGTGGCCCGGGGCGCACTCCACGCGCGCGGGCGGCACCAGCCCGGAGCGCAGCGCGCAGCGCCGCCCGGCTCCCCGCGCCCGCGAGGCTGCCTCGTGGGGCCGCGCGGCGGGCACGTGCGCGTGTGCGGCCACGTGAGAGAGGAGCCCGGGGGCCGCCGGCTCCGCTCAGCTGACCGGCGGCTCCGGGGATGGGATGGGGTGGGCGGGGCGGGGGCGCCGAAGCGGGGCTGCGGGCGCTGGGGGGCCGGCCGGCGCGGGCCCAGGGGCGACTGGAGCCCAGTGCCCGCGCCTCCCCTCGGACTCGCTCCCGCCCCGCCGCCGCCGTGGTCCCAGCGCCCCGCGGCTCCGGGACGAGGTGCCCGAGCGGCGCCCGGGACCCGGCGGGGGTGCGGCCAGCTCCTGCCTCCGCGCGCCCGTCCCGCGGGAGGGAGGCCGGGGGGCTGCGTGCGCCCAGGCCGCGCCGTCTCGGGGCGCCGAGCTGCCGGGGCGAAACTTGGGGAATCAGGAAGACTCCGTTACCTGAGCGGCGCGGCGCGGCGGGGGCGCGGGCCCGGGAGCGGCGGCGGCTGCCGGCGGCCGGGCTTCCAGCTGCCGGAAAGCGGGCGGAGCGCGGAGCCGAGCCGCCGAGCCCTCGCCCCCAGCGGCCGCCGGCGCCTCCGCGAGCGGCCCCCGCCTGGCGAGCGGGCTGCGCTGAGTCATAATAAGAGACACGTTGGCCGAGCGCTCGGGAGAGGGGCCTCGGGGAGCCCTGCGAAATGGCAAGAGCCCCCCCCAAAATAGGGAAGGCTTTTCTTTTTCCTTCTTTTTTTTTTTTAAGTGGACAAAACTGCAAAACTTGTCTTGGTGAGAGAGAGAAAGAGAGAGAGAGGAGTTACTTTATAATTTTCTTATGTTGCACAGATGTTCTTTGTAGAGAAATAAAACTTTTCCAAAAAGTGCATTGTCTCCGGGGCCAGAGGGATGGTGCTCCGTGTCGTCACTTCCACGAGCTCGAGGACCTTCCGCAAGGCCCTGGAATTCCGTGCCTTTATTTTTCCTCCGGGGAACAGGGTAGTGGAGGAGGTCCGTCCCCCAGGAGACGGGATGCTGGGAAGGTGCTGCCTGCCTTGAACTTGGCATTCAGTAAACGTGAATGATGCTGATTTACTGAATGCCAAGTGCAGGTGGCAGGTGATCAGTGAAATCAAGGAGCCTAGATCAGCAGGTTCTCAACCTGTGGGTCGCGACCCCTTTTGGGGATCGAACAAGGGTCGCCTAAGACCATCGGAAAATGCAGATATTTACATCACGATGCATAACAGTAGCAAAATTTCATGGTTGGGGGTCACCACCACATGAGGAACTGTATGCAAGGGTCGCGGCCTTAGGAAGGTTGAGAACCACTGGTCTAGATGAGCAGCTTTAAAAGGGAGGCAGATAAGAAGACAAAAGCAAGATTTGTTTTCAAATGGTGTGAATTTGACAGATGTCTCCGTAGAAAATAGAAATCGGAACCTTCCAGGAACAAATGAGTCCAAGAGATTGAGTTGAGAAGGGGGGTTGGGAGGGTTGAGGGGAAGGAGGAATAGGCTCAGTGGCCAAAAGGATGGAGCATTATATGGGCAAGGAAGAAAGAGTATGCTTATTTAGAGAATCGTGGCAAGCTCCCACTGCTTAAAAAAATAAAATATTTAAACAGATAAACAACTATCTAAAAATGAGCCCCAAATGAAGAGCCTCGGCTCCAATGAATGAGACTTGGCAGTTCTGCAAAAGGAGGAAATTCTTCTTCCCTGAGCTGCATCTTGGGGTGAGTCACCAAACCCACAGCAAAAATTAGTGGGCTGGGTTCCTGAAAGGCATGCCAGATGGATGCATTCTGCTCAGTCTTAATAACTATGATGTTCCCTCTGTGCTGTCAGTTTAGAAGAAGGAAATCTGACAAGATTTGAGGAGTGAACTTAAAAGGCAAATTAGTTACAGTACTTTCTATATGAGTACCCACACACAATGATCCAGCTAAAGATTATCAACAAGTAACTGTCGATCCTACTTTCATTCTACCTCCCCTTTGTTTCTGCTTTCACTGTATTTCTTTTTATTTACTTTTATGTTATTTTTATATAATGCAACTGCCACAGGAAAAGGTGGTTTTAGCTAATACTAAAGAATGGAAAGAATTTTAGCTATGCCTGTCTAAATAGGGTCAAACTTTTTGAAAGAAAGATTTTTCAGTTAAAGTTTTAATGAGAGCAAGGGTAAATTGGCAGATGTGAAATTGAGAAGTTGTTTCAGACAAACAAGAAAACAGTCAAGACTGGCATGAAAGAAAAACGTAATAAAAATTAGAAACAGTTCTTTTTCTTAATTACTGTAAGCACCAAAGACTAGAGCATAGTTTTCTCTAGCAAGCAAAAATGGATGCCTTGCTTTACTACCCAACCTTTCAAAAGGAAACAAAAGAAAGAAAAGAGAGGAGAAAAAAAAAAAAAAACAACCTCTAACAGATTCTTGTAATAATTTGC
Organism: Lasiurus borealis; assembly: GCA_004026805.1. NCBI lineage: Eukaryota > Metazoa > Chordata > Mammalia > Chiroptera > Vespertilionidae > Lasiurus > Lasiurus borealis. The sequence continues at coordinate 10,830 of PVJN01021930.1, forward strand.
ATTTTCCTAGGAGTTCTCTTGCAGGATAAAAGACTTGAAGGTGCCTCTGAAAGTAAAATATTTGAGGGGATTAACCTTTCCAGAATTGGGAAAACCCTAAGTAAAATGAGAAGCCTACTCTTTGTTCCAGTTTGCTAAGCCTTGCGGCTGAAGCAAACATTGCCCCTAAACCGTTAATAACGTGAAACAGAGAGTTAAAACCTTAAATAGTGTGAAACCCTTAAACTAAAAGCAAGAAAACAAAACCAAAGCCCAGAAAAAAGAGAGATTAGGAAGCTGTTCTAAGAGAAACTTTGAACTTTTGGCTGTAATGTGAATGCATGTGAGTTGCTCTAGACAAACAGGCAATACAAACTAAAGCTGGGAACCAAAACCTGGTCAAATCAGATTTTTTTAAAGCCTGCGTTGACTGACATATTTTAGTCTAAAAAGCTAATTCTATTCATTTTGAATGGAGCTCCCTGAAACCTTACCAGTTAAGTTTATGAGCATTACTATTAACACCTGAATCCACTTCAACGTACTCTTTAGTTGAACTCATGGCATTCTGTAGACTGGCTTTTGATTATTTTGTGAATTTATCCAAAGGTAGATTTTGACTAACATTTGCTTTTGATGCTTTTAAATGTATCATTAATTAATGTTAATAATGTAAAGCATAGAGAGATCCACTTTCAAGTTGTTTTATGGATAGATTATAATAGTTATAATTAAACTATATCAATGCGATGGCATTACAAGTCTCTGTTACACAACTGAACTTGATTTTTATTTAAAGTATGATTTTTATTTAAGACTAGAAGCCCCGTGCACAAATTCATGCACTGGTTGGGTTCCTCCACCTGGCCAGCAATGGAGACCTATCAGGGTATTCTTACCCAGTCCTGATCCAGGCAGATGGGGGCTGGCAGGCTGGGGAGGGACCGCAGGAGGGCTCCAGGGCATATCCAGCCTGACTCACCCAGTTCCAATAGGGCAGACCCCAGTAGCAAGCTAACTTATCAGTCAGAATCTCTGCCCTCTGGTGGTCAGTGTGCATCACAGCAACTGGCCAAGCAGTCGACCAAATGGTCAACCAATGGGTAGGACATTTAGCATATTAGGCTTTTACATATATAGATTTTATATAAGGTGATATTGGAAAGGATCATTTAGATTGCAAAAGGCTGCATTGTTCGGTATGACTTAAAATCAGTGTAGAGAGGACTTCATGCTGTAGTAGGTAGTTAGACAGACATGGGCCAGCTACAGAAAGTCAGCAGGGCAGAAAGTCCTAGGTGCCTAGCAATGGGCAAAACTGGGAAAACAAGGACCTCATCCTGGGTAACCTTTCCTGCCCTAGGTTATCATCACTCATGTGGTTTAGACCTTTGACCTTTCATATCACTGTCACACGGTTCTGACCCTTCCTTGATCTTTCCTCCCCTGGTATGTCTCTAGTCGTACCATAGACGCCCTTGGAGCTTGGAGGAGGAACAAAGAGCCCCAACCCCCCTTGAATGACCACTCCCTTAAGCATCAAACCCTAGAAGTAACATTTAGGCTTCAGTTGTGTTTTCAGAAAAGCAGCAAAACCAAACAAGGGATGCTTTGGCTGATATGAGGACTCCCCTGTCTTTGGGCGAGTGAGGTTCTTAAGGTGCCACTGACAGTAGCATTTTCAGAAGTCCCCAAGGGAGGATGGAATGTGGAAGAAGGCTTTATTTGGGTAAAGTTACATTTCTCAGGCTCCAAAGTCCCCTGCCCCTTAAGCCAGTCCTAGAAAGGGTGCAGCTGGAAGTTCAATAGGCTAGTGTCCAGAGTTTCTGTTCCATGTTGCAGCCAGGTGTGGTTCAGCCTTGAGACCAGATTAAAGTCTGTTAGTCCAGGTATAAAGCCTAATGTGGCTGTGCACCATGTGGGTGCAGGAGAACGCAGCCCTCTGAAGCAGGAATCTCAGAAGGGCCCTTGCCTTGGAGCCAAGAGAGCCAAGAGAGCATGGCTCCTTCATCTAGAAGTTTTAGATAGAGTTTGATTGCAAACACTTGCAATGGCCACACCTATCCTGACCAGTTACCCGTTTTCAGTTGTGATTGACAAGCAAACATTTTCCCATGTCCCTCAGACCTTAGTGGGCATGTATCTGAACTGCTTTTCTCCAGTCCCTTCCCCTATGGATCAGCAGAGAGCAGACTTAAAAGGTGTTAAATGCATCTTTGTTCAAAGCTGTATAAATGGCATGTCTGTATTTACTTTTCCATTTCACTCCTTTTCTGTTAAATCATAACCAGATTGTTATAATGGTATCAAATTGACTAAGGACCCACCCTATCCTAGTGCTGACCAATCAATGGAGACTGACTATAACACTGAAAGGACACACCTGGAAAGCTGATGAATATTCTATTGGGATCCTTCCCTGTGACCCCCAGATAAATACCCTTAAAATGGAGGACCCAGCTCCACTCTCTCTCCTGGGGGCATGGCCTTGCCTTTCTCCTCTCTTCTTCTCTGCAGTTTATTACCTTACTCTTCTCCTAAGTTTCAAGGGTCCTTTGGTAACTCGCTCCCTGGCCCCATTATTTGCTACAGCTCACTTCTTTTACATCTGTTACTTTCTCAATAAACTTTTGCTTATAGTTTGAGTCTTGACTGTGAATTCTTTCTTAGCCAGAACTCAAGTACCAAGGTCGCTGAACCAAGATCTGGTCTGACTCCTCTGGTCTAATACCCAGTGTTGTTTTCACACTACCAACAATTCCACATTCCAAACAGTTACAATACTACCTGTTGCTGAATCACTACATAACAGAAGAAATAGATAACTAGCCAGAGAGCCTCAAAAAATGTATAGGTTTAGAAACTAATTTCAGGAATGCTTCTAAAGACTGTATCAAAGCTGAAGTGAGATTCATGAGCCAAATTTGAACTTTAGCTGAGAATGTGTTTGAAGATGGCCAGCATTCAGCTTAATAAGGGAGGACAGTCTTAAAGATACAGATTATTGTTCTTCATTGTCAATAGCATATATAATATATAGTAATGGAATCTATTGTACATATTTTTTAAATTTCTTTGTTGATTAAGGTATATATTTGTCCTTATCCCCCCATTATCTTCCCAAACCCCTCCACACACATGCCCCCACACCCCTGTTGTCTGTGACCACTGGTTAGGCCTATAGGCATGCATCCAAATCCTTTGGTTGATCTCTCCCCATTACTCCTATACTCTCCTACCTTCCCTCTGAGGTTTGACAGTTTGATTGATGCTTCCCTGTCTCCGGATCTGTTTTTGTCCATCAAGTTATGTTGTTCATTATTTCCCATAGATGAGTGAGATCATGTGATATATATCTTTCTCTGAATGACTTATTTCACTTAGCATAAAGCTCTCCAATTCCAACCATGTTGTTGCAAATGGTAGTAATTCCTTCTTTTTAAGTACACCATAGTATTCCATTGTGTACATTTACCTTGTTTTTTTAATCCACTCATCTGCTGATGGGCACTTAGGCTGTTTCCAGATCTTAGCTATGGTAAATTATTCTGCTATGAACATAGGGGTGCATATATCCTTTCTTGATTGATGTTTCCAGCTTCTTGTGATATATTCCTAGAAGTGGGATTAATGGGTCAAATGGGAGTTCCATTTTTACTTTTTTGAGGAAACTCCATACTGTTCTCCACAGTGGCTGCACCAGTGTGCATTCCCACCAGCAGTGCACAAGAGTTCCTTTTTCTCCACATCCTTGCCAGCACTTGTCCTTTGTTGATTTGTTGACGATAGCCATCTGACAAGTATAAGATGGTACCGCATTGTCATTTTGATTTGCATCTTTCAGATAATTAGTGATATTGAGCATGTTTTCATGTGTCTCTTGGCCTTCCTTCTGTCTTTTTTTTTAAACTTCATAATTAGGTCCATTGCCCATTTTTTGATTGGGTTATTTATCTTCCTTTTGTTAAGCTGTCTGAGTTCTCTGTAAATGTTGGAGATTAAACCCTTATGGGTGATAACATTGGCAAATATATTCTCTTATGTAGTGGGCTTTATTTTTATTTTGTTCATGGTTTCTTTAACTGTGCAAAAGCTTTTTATTTTGATGTAGTTTCATTTGTTTATTTTCTATTTTCCATTGACCTAGAGCAGTATCAGTGAAGAAATTCCTTTGGCATATGTCTGAGATTTTGCTGCCTGTGGATTCCTCTAATACTTTTATGGTTTCCCATCTTATGTTTAAGTCTATTATCCATTTTGAGTTTATTTTTGTGTATGGTATAAGTTGGTGTATGTATCTGTCCAATTTTCCCAACACCATTTATTGAAGAGACTGTCTTTACTCCATTGTATGCTCATACCTCCTTTTCAAATATTAATTGGGCATAGTGATTTGGTTTGATTTCTGGGTTCTCTATTCTATTCTATTGATCTATATGTCTGTTCTTGTGCCAGTACCAGGCTGTTTTGAGAACAGTGGCTTTGTAGTACAGCTTGATATCTGGTATTGAGATCCCACCTACTTAATTCCTCTTTCTCAGGATTGCTGTGGCTATTCAGTGTCTTTTTTTTATTCCAGATGAATTGTTGGATAGTTCATTCTAAGTCTGTGAAATAGGCCATCAGTATTTTAATGGGGATTGCATTTAACCAATAGATTGCTTTGGGTAGTATGGACATTTTGATGATGTTGTTTCTACCAATCCATGAACACGGTATGTTCTTTCATCTGTTTATATCTTCCTCTATTTATTTTTTCAGTGCCTTGCAGTTTTTTCATATAGGTCTTTTACCTTCTTAGTTAAGTTTATTCGTAGGTATCTTAATTTTTTTTTCGGTGGGATGGTAAATAGAATTGCCTTTTTAGTCTCTCTTTCTGTCAATTCACTATTGGTGTGTAGAAATGCCATACATTTCTTGGTGTGAACTTTGTATCCTGATACCTTACTGAATTCATTTATTAAGTCTAATAATTTTTTGATGGAGGCTTTAGGATTTTCTATGTACAGAATCATGTCATCTGCAAATAAGGACAGTTTTAATTTTCCTTTTCTGATTTGGATGCCTTTAATTTCTTCTTCTTGTGTGATAGCAATGGCTAATACTTCCAGTGCTATGTTGAACAGGAGTGGTGTGAGTGGCATCCTGTCTTCTTCCTGGTATTAGGGGAAATGGTTTTAGTTTTTGCCCATTGAGTATGATGTTAGCTGTGGGTTATTCATCTATGGCTTTTATTATGTTGATATATGATCCTTCTATTCCCACCTTGTTGAGAGTTTTTGTCAAAAATGTGTGTTGGATTTTGCCCAGTGCTTTTTCTATGTCAATTGATATGAGTATGTGATTTTTCTCCCTCAATTTGTTTATGTATTACATTTATTGATTTCAGATATTGTACCATCCTTGCATTCCTGGGATAAATCCTACTTGGTCATGGTGTATGGTCATTCTGATGTTCTGCTGGAAATGATTTGCTAGAATTTTGTTGAGGATTTTGGCATCTATGTTCATGAGGGATATTGGCCTGTAATTCCCTTTTATTGTGTTGTCTTTATCTAGTTTTGGTATTAGGGTCATGCTGGCTTCATAAAATAAGCTTGGAAATATTCCTTCCTCTTGAATTTTTTGGGATAGTCTGTGGAGGATAGGTTTTAATTCTTCCTTGAATGTTTCATAAAACTCCCCTGTGAAGCAGTCTGCCCCCAGGCTTTTGTTTTCTGGAAGCTTTTTGATGACTGCTTCAATTTCTTTCATAGTTATCAGCCTATTGAAGTTATGGAAGGTTACATATTTTTTAAGGAATATGTCAACTTCCTTCGGATTGCTTAATTTGTTGGAATAGAGTTGTTCATAGTATTTTTAAATAATCTTTTGTATTTCAGTGGGGTATGTTGTTATTTCTCCTCTTTCATTTCTGATTTTGTTTATTTGGGTCTTCTCTCTTTGCTCCTTGGTGAGCCTGGTGAGAGGTTCATCAGTCTTGTTTATCCTTTCAAAGAACCAGCACTTGGTTTCATTGATCTTTTGTATTTTTTTTTGTCTGTAATTTTTTATGCTCTGATCTTTAATATCGTCTTCCTTCTGTTCACACTGGGCTTTTCTTGTTGCTCTCTTTCTAATTCTTTGAGTTTTAGAGTTAGATGATTTACTACCATTTTTTCTTATTTTTTAAGGTAGGCCTGTAGAACTATAAACTTCCCACTCAGGACTGCTTTTATTGTGTCCCACACTTTTTGGATTGTTATGTTTTAATTGTCATTAGTTTCCAGGATGTTTTTAATTCCTTCTTTGATCTCATTGGTGACCCAATCAATATTTAATAACTAGCTATTCAACTTCCAAGTGTTGGAGTGTTTTGGATTTTTGTATGGTAATTTATTTATCATATTATGCCATTGTGGTTTGAGAAGATGCTAGGTATGATTTAAATCTTCTTGAATTTGGGGAGACTTTGCTTGTGACCCAATATGCAGTCTATTTTTGAAAATGTCCATGTGCACTTGAGAAGAATGTATATTATGTGACTTTGGGGTGAAATGTTATGAAGATGTCAATTAAGTCCAACTGATCCAATGAGTCATTTAGGATTCCCATTTTTCTTTTTTTTTTTTTTTTTGTAGAGAATTTATCCAGTGAAGTCAGTGATGTATTAAAGTCCTCTACTATGATTGTATTATTGTTGATCTCTCCCTTGATATCTTACATGAGTTTTTTTTTATGTATTTGTGTGCTTCTGCATTGAGTGTTTATATGTTTATCAGGGTTAGATCCTCTTGTTGTATTGTTCCTTTACTATTATGAAATGGATTTCCTTATTCTTGTTATGGCCTTCACTTTGAGGTCTATTTTGTCCGAAATAAGCATTGCTACCCCAGCTTTTTTTTCATTTTCATTTTTCTGGAAGATATTTTTCTATCCTTCACTTTCAGAATCCCTTGTTTTGAGATGGGTCTATTGTAGACAGCATATATATGGGTCATGTTTTTTTATTCATTCTGCCACTCAATGTCTTTTGATTGGAGCACTTAGTCCATTTGAATTCAAATTTATTATTGAAATATACTCGTTTATAGCCATTTTATTTTTTTGAGCCTGTGTTTCTTCTTATCTTTTTATTTCTTCTTTTTACAGCATTCCCTTTAACATTTTTTGCATTGATGGCTTGGTAGTGATAAACTCCCTTAGCCTTTCTTTGTCTGTGAATCTTCTGATTTCCCTTTCAAGTTTGATTGATAGTCTTGCTGGGCAGAGTATTCTTGGATTCATAACCTTGCTCTACATCACTTTGTATAACTCCTTCCATTCCCTTCTAGCTTGATGTATTTCTCTTGAGAAATCATTTGATAATCTGATGGGGGATCCTTTGTAGGTAACTTTCTGTCTCTCTCTTGCAGCCTTTAAGATTCTCCCTTTGTCATTAATATTTGCCATTGTAATTATGGCAAGTCTTGGTGTGGGTCTTTTGGGATTCATCTTGTTTGGGACTCTCTGTACTTGTGTAACTTTTTTCTTCCCCAGATCATGGAAGTTTTCTGTCAATATTTCTTCAAATAAATTTTCTAATACATGCTGCTCATCTTGTACTTCTGGAAACCCTATTATACATATGTTATTTTGTTTTACATTGTCCCAAAGCTCCCTTAGTTTCTTCTTCTGCTTTTTTAAATTTTTTTCTCTAGTTGGTGTTCAGATTTGGCTTATTTTTGTATTTTATGTTCTAATTCAGTAATTTGGTTTTCTAATTCTTCCAATCTACTGTTAAAGCCTTCCATTGTGTTTTTTATTGTAGCTATATCATTTTTCATTTCTTCTTGATTTCTGCATAGGTTGTTGATTTTCTCATTCATCTGGTGTATGAACTGTATGACCATTACTCTGAATTCTTTTCCTGTCATGTTGAATGCTTCTGTTTCACTTATTTCCTTTTTTAGTGATTCTTCCTTTTCTTTCCTTTGGGGATTGTTTTGTTTTCTCCCATTCTGACTATAACCAGAGGGTTCAAATGTCAAGTTGCAGAGACCTGGGCCATGTGCAGAGGGAATTTTGCACCACCCCCAAGTGATACTGATGAGCTATGACACCATGACATGTGGTTTCTATGGGGTGGTGGGAGCCTCGCTCACCCAGGGTTAGAGTCACAGGCACTTAGTGCGGCCTCCGGTGTGCACCTATAATCTGGGGCCCTACCTGCATCATGTTGAAACAGAGAACATGCTGAAGTGTGCTGAAAATCAAATTCTCCTAGTATGTGTCAGAAGTCAGATACTCCCTGTGTCCCTGCTGAGAATCGAGTATCAGAGTCTATGTTGCTTGGTGCTACCTCACACCGAGAATCAGGGTCCTGTGTGTGCATGCGCCAATAATTGGATTCACTGGCTTTTAGTGTAGACGTACTGGGAATCAGGAATCCCAGGCGCATGGAATGAGAAACAGAGTCTAGTCACTGGTGCCTCTTGCATGGAGATTCAGGATCCCCAATCTGCTTGGGAGACTGAGTTGCACAGTCTCACTGTGTTGGCAGGAGGTTCACTCTTGCCCTGTAGAAAACAGCCTTTGTGTACACTTGCCCGGAATGAAAGTCAGTGTGGATATGGGGTCTGGTCCATGGATGTGCATTGCAGGAAACAAGCTCCCTATGTCCATGCACCCAGACTCAAATTCCATGTTGCCCTCTTGTGTGTGCATGGCATCCAGTCTTGTGGAAAAAAACTCCCCAAGTTCTCACGTACAGGTTCAAATTCAGTGCAGCCTCTCTGCTAGGGTACAGTGTCGGGTCATGGGAAGCAAACTCCCCGGCTTGGAACCCCAAGCTCAAATTCAGCACTGTCTCCATGTGTGGGTGCAAGATCTGCTCACAGAAAACAATCTTCCCAAGTTCGCACACCTATGCTCAAATTCAGCACCGCCTTCCTGCCTGGTTATGGAGCCTGGTTGCAGGAGAAAAATTCCCCTATTTCACACACAAAGCTCAAATTCAGCACTGTCTCCCCGCCTTGCATGGATGCAGGATCTGGTCACAGAAAACAGTCTCCCCAAGGATGTGCGCCTAGGGTCAAATTCAGCAGTTTCCCTGCCTTGGCGCAGAGCCTGCTCATGCGAAACAAACTTCCCCTAGTTCGTACATCCAGGCTACAATTCAGCGCTGTTTCCCTGCCCTGCGTAGGTGTGGGATCTGGTCACAGCAAACAATCTCTGAAAGATGTGCACTTAGGATCAAATTCAGTAGTCTCCTGCCTTGGCACAGAGCCTACTTGTGGGAAACAAACTTCCCATGTCTCACACCAAGTCTTAGGGTCGGGTCAAGCTGCCACTGCTGTGTGTTTGCAGAAAGCCCTATTGTGCAGCCAGGGCCTGGCAGTTCCTATCCACTGCTGTAGGAGTGGTGGGGGAGGGGAATTGGCTTTGTGATGCACAGAAATCTGCAGTCTGGGTACCTGGAGTCTTGGTGTCTGCAGCTGTGGTCGTAGGTCTTCTACCAGAGCAGCTGTAGGGCCCAGGTTTCCTACAGAAACCAGATTGGGTGCTGGCAAGTCTAGTAGCCTAATTTCAAGCAGTTCTGGTTTTCAAGATGCGTAGTCTCTGTGCTGCCGGTGTTCTTCCTGGAGTGTTTGCGGTGGCAGCATGGTTTTGCTTTCTAAGACTGCTGGATCGGCAGCCCCTTAAAGGACCTGCAGGGTCACACTATCCCTATTTCACTCACACACACACACACACACACACACACACACACACACACACTCAGATCCACACACTGCTCAATTGCTCCCTCACTCTCTCACACACTCTCCCTTCCAACTTTCCTGTTGGTTGCCATCTTTTCTCCTGCTGTTGTACATATTTTAGAAAAGATCTACTTGAAACTATTGAAATCTACAGCACTCTGGTCCTTTTTTAGCATTTAAGGTCAATTAAAGAATGGTGACTTTATGGTTTGGTTTTTTAGACAACATCTCATCTAGAAATTATCAGGTAATTAAAATTTTCATTGGAAAAATAAACTATTGTAAGAAATCGGCACTCCCATTTATTTCTGATATGAGTGTGAATTTGTTACAATCTCCAATGAAGAACAATTTGGAAATAATCAAAACTATAAACATCAAAATGGTATTCTCCTTGAACCAACTAAGAACAATGATATTACTCATCATAACAACAAAAGTTAGGAAATAACATAAAAGTACATCTATAGAAGGGTATTTAAATTAATTATAAAAATTATAGGATAACTAGGGACCCAGTGCATGAAAATTTTGGAAGGAAATATAAAAAACAAACAATAGGGGTTGCTCATGTAATGGGGAGGTTAAATGAACTGATTGGACTGAAAGGAGACTTTTTTTCCCCCCAGAGAACAATAAATATAGTTTTATATGCATTATGCTTATTTGTTTGTTTGTTTTAAGTTTTATTTTGTTGTTTAAAGTATTACATATAGTATTACATATGTCTCATTTTTCCCTCATTGTCTTATACATTTTTGTCTTATGGGGGGGCATACACACATATTATCTGTTTAGAAAACAATTAGTTAAAAAAAGATGCCACCAATGGGATAGAACAGAAATTCCAGAAATTAACCCACACCATACGGTCAATTAATATTTGACAAAGGAGGCAAGAATATACAGTGGAGTAAACACAGTTTCTTCCATAAATGGTGTTGGGAAAACAGGACAGACATCTGTAAAAAGATGAAACTAGACCACCCACATACACAAGAATAAACTCAAAATGGATAAAATACTTAAATGGAAGTTATGAAACCATAAAAATCCTAGAAGAAAATATAGGCAGTAAAATCTCAGGAATCTTACATAGCAGATTTTTTGCCAATATATCTTCTAGGGCAAGGGAAATAAAGGGGAGGAATAAACAAATGGGACTACATCAAAATAGAAAGTTTCTGCACAGCAAAATATACCACTATCAACATGAAAAGTGAATCCATTGTATTGGAGAACATATTTGTTAAAAATACATCTGATCAGGGGTTAATCTCCAAAACATATTAAGTACTCATACAACTCAACAAAAGGAAGATAAACAACCCAATTAAAAAAATGGGCAGATGACCTGAATACACATTTCTCCAAAGAGGACATACAAATGGCTAAGAAACATACTGAAAAATGCTCAAAGTTGCTAATCATCAGACAAATGTAAATTAAATCATATCACACCTATCACCTCACACCTATCAGAATGGCTATCATTAATAAATCAACAAACAACAAGTACCACTGAGGATCTAGGAATGCAAATTGGTGTAGCCACTATGGAAAAAATTAAAAATGGAACTGCTATTTGACCCAGAGATCCCACTAATGACAATATATCCTAAAATTCCCAAAACACTAATAGGAAAGAATATATGCACCCCTATGTTAATAGCAGTGTTATTTATAATAGCTAAGATTTTGAAACAACCCAAGTGTTCATTTGTAGATGAATGGGTAAAAAAGCTATAAGATATTTACACATGGAATAGTATTCAGCTGTAAAAAAAAGGAATCTCTTACCCATTGGGAAAGTATGGATGGACCTGGAGAGTATCATGCTAAGTAAAATAAGTAAATCTGAGAAAGACAAATATCACATGATCTCATTTATTTGTGGAATCTAATGAGCAAAATGAATTGACCAACAAGACTTAAATCATGGAGACATGAACTAGACTGACATTCCTCTAGGTGAGTGTGAGGGGAAGAAAAAAGACAAACCAAAGAACTTATATTCTTATATGCATAGCCCACCAATATGAACAATACGGTAGTGAAGACCTGGAGCAGTGAATAGGGCCTGGGCAGAGGCGGGTAAAGGGAGGGAAAATGGGAGACATCTGTACTATTGTCAAAACAACAACAACAATAATAAAGATGCCTACTATTATTCATAAGGTATAAAAAGATAAACTTGGAAAAGTTATTTGAAATTGAATTATCTCCTTCTCTTATTTCCAAAAGTACTGAAGTTTACTATTATGAATTCCTGCTAACTAAACTATTATGTATACCTATTTAACTATAAAGACCCCAGTGTTTGGAAGTACTAGGTAAACCTTCACACACAAATAAAATCAATTTTTGTTTTTCTCCAATTACTTTAAAATTCCCAATAATAGAGAAATTATGCATAATATAGTATGTCTTATGGTAAAATAATTATCCAGAGTTTCCACAATTTATTATTATTTTGCTGAAAATGCTATTTAGTAATAACTACTAAATTTTAATTTATAATGACTAAAAGAAAACAATTTTTATATGAAAGTGCCTTTGAAGCACAGACTTTATGGCTAACTATATAAAGTTTCTTCTATTTCCCAACACTTTTCAGGAAATTAATGGCTTCAATGTGAGAAACTCGATAAAAATAAATAAATCAATTCAAATCACTCTGCTTACAGAGTGTTTTGAGGTTTTGCAGAAATTTATTTGTGTAGCAGAAGTTACTTAGCTGAGAAAGTGGTATCCAGGAGGTGTTGACAATGTGTGTGTGATTGAAAATTAAGTAGTGTGGCAGAAACTGTTAGTCTCACTAATAGCTTTGTGCAGTATTCCCCTTTCCCCCACTTATGCACAGTTTAGCTTTCCATGATTTCAGTTATCTGTAGTCAAGTTTTGTATGAAAACACTAAATGTTAAATTCCAACCCAACCAGCATGACTCAATGATTGAGGCTGGACCTATGAACCAGGAAGTCACAGTTCAATTACCAGTCAGGGCACATGCCAGGATAGCAAGCTTGAACACCAGTAGGGAGTGTGTGGCAGCCAATTGATTATTCTCTCTCACCATTGATGTTTCTATCTCTCTCTCCATCTCCCTTCATCTCTCAAATAAATTAATCACATGTTTTTTGAAAAATGTTAAATTCCAGAAATAATTTATAAATTTTAAATTGTGTGCAGTTCTAGGTAGCATGATGAAATCTCTGGCCATCTAGCTCCATCCTGCCTAGAATATTAAACATCCCTTTATCCAGTGTATCCACACTTGCTTATGCTACCCTCCCATTAGTCACTTAGTAGCCATCTAGATTATCAGATTGACTATCATGGTATTATAGTACTTATGTTCAAGTAATCCTCATTTTACTTAATAATGGCACCAAAGTGCAAGAGTAGTGATGCTGGCAATTCAGATTTGGGAAAGAGAAGCTAAAAGTGAAAAGGTATGTATGTAAAAGAGAAAATATAGTACATATAAGGAAGAAAATATAGTACATATAAGGGAGGGATCCCAGAAGATGGAACTCTGATCTCTTGACAGGAGCACAGTTGGTTACAGCTGACACCTCTGAGAATACAACCCCAGTTCTGGGAATGGCCAAAGACAATTGAGACCATGTCAAATTGTTGCTGCTTAAATCATGCTGAAAAGAAAAAAGAAAGTACCTTTTCTCCTTTTCCATTTTTGTGCCACTTGTTAGGTGGAAATGTAACCTATCCCTAGCCTCAGCATTACAGAAGACACTATGGAAGGGGGGAGTAGGAGCAGAGTCAATGAGCAAATAACCAACACACTCCTCACCTTTGTCATCTCAGCATCTGTTCACATCCTTTCTCACATTCTTTTTTAAAATTCTATAGCAACATATGCATGCTTCTGCATTTATTCAAACAAAAATACTCTCACGCTTTCTTAAAAAAAAAGGGAGACACAAGCATGAGTGCCAACATTGCCTACTTGATCCACTGGTTAGTATTGGTTCACAGCCCCACATTGACTGCTCTATAACAGAACATGAATGTAAAAACACTAACCACCATCAACAATCCTTATTTAAAGTAAGAGTGACATAGAAGGGAAGAGGAAAAGTATTATAAGCAAAATTATTAAAGTATTTGTTTCTGTAACTGGCCAGAAGGAAGGAGATGATTATAACAATTTTTCTATTACCCACTGCATGTTCCTTTCATCTCAGCCAGTATTTTTGCTGGTCATGGCTATTGAGGAGGTAGAGAACTTAAATCTTTTTTCCTGAAGAACCCAATGCCTTAGTAATTTGGTCTTTACTGATATATTATAATTTCATTAAATTTTATTATTAAACATGGACACACTAAGAAGTAACGAGATAACCCACTAGTTCTAGATCTAGTCCTATTTGACTTTATTTCACAGCATCAGTCCACTTTTTGCTTGATACTCAGGATTAATCACTTCAGTCAGTTAATTCAGTGATATAAAAAGCTCACAGAGACCAGGTGACAGTCTCAACATTTGATTCAAGGGAACAGTTGTCGTGTGCCATGGTGGAAATACTCTTTAGCTCCTTGGAAACTGATATAACTAAATCACAAAATCCGAATGTCAGAGACAATAAAACTTTTTCAAATGGATAATTAGGTGTTATAATTAGGTGTCAAACTTATCCTTGATTCTCTGAAACTTACATTCTGACTTTGGGAGACACAGCAACATATGTTTCAAAACATGCTGTATGCTGCAGGAGAGTATCACAGACAGTGATATTCATGGGAAGACCACAGAATGCCATTCTGTTTCAATTCTTTTGCCATGAAACAATATTGTGGGTGACTTTATTATGGTGAATTTAGGTATTTTGTAAGCATATGAATGGTTCTACTGGCCAAAGCATTGCAGGCAGATAAAGAAAACCTATACCCAGAATAAATGTGAATTCCTCTGAGGTAAGAGTTCTGTCTCTTCTGTGCAGACAGAGATGAAAAGAGCCTTTACTACTTAGAAAAGAGCCACAGAACCAAAAACATTTGCTTTGGGTGATCCAAGATGGCTGCCAACAGGACAGCAGACTATAAGATAGTGTGAAAGTGAGAGAATGAAAGGAGAGTGCCTGGACATTCTGGGATTGTCTGTATTTGTGAGTGAGGGACAGCTATATTCTATGGACTGTTGCGGACTGCCAGACTGGGCTCCCCTGGCTGGACAGCCTCTACCTCCGAAAGTGGTTAGCTATGCCACAGAAACTGCAGCATCTAGAAGGAGACACCAGCTGTGATCAGAAGCCCAGCCTTACCTTCAACCAGGGAGACCTCAGATACCTCCTGGGAGCCTACAATCACAATGCCCAAGAACCAACTGTCTCACTGTGAACCTGCAAACACCAGGACTCCAGCATCCCTGACCGTGTGCTCCTAAAAAGTCTGTCCAGGGAAGACAAAGCAGTGCCAAATATACAAACAGGCTCTGAACCTTCTCACAGAAAAAATAGAAGGAACAGATGAATCAAACAATACCCACCTGGAATGGATGAATTAAACACAGCTGGTGAGGGAATCTGTGGATGGAAAGGTCAGATATCATCTAGAGAATATCAATGCAGGAGATAGAGAGCTACATAACCAAAACCCTGAGAGGAGTAATCCTTGGGAGACAAAGAATAGCCCACATACGAAAGAAAAGAAGGAATTACCAGAAAAGGAAGTAAATGAAATGGAATCCAGAAACATGTAAGAGAAAGAATTCAGAGCAATGGTCATGAGGACACTGAAAGGGATGGAAGACAAATTCAACAATATATGTGAGAACCAAGAGGAAATAAAGAAGAACCAAGAATAAGTGAAAAATGGCATCACTGCAATAAAGAACTCAATAGAAAGCATCAAGAGTAGACTAAAAGAAGCAGAGGTTCACATCAGTGAGATAGAACACAAGGTAGGAAAAAATACCCAAGCAAAGCAGCATCTGGAAAAAGAATACTTAAAAAAAACAAACAAAAAAAAAAAACAAAAAAAAACAGGAGAAGAGCCTAAGGAAATTTTGGGACAACATAAAATGAAACAATATCCACATAACAATAATGCCAGAAGAAGAGGAAACTGAGCAAGGAATAGAAAACCTGTTTAAAGAAATAAGGACAGAAAACTTCCCTGATATAGGGAAGAAAAAACTCACACAAGTCCAAGAAGTTCACAGAGTTCCAAACATGATGAACCTCAAAAGACCAACACTAAGGCACATTATAATTCAATTGGCAAACACCAATGGCAAAGTAAGAATCTTAAAGGCTGCCAGAGGGAGACAGAAAGTTATCTACAAGGGATCTCCCATCAGAGTATCAATTGGTTTTTCAACAGAAACACATCAGGCCAGAAAGGAATGAAATGAAATATACAAAATTGATGCAAAGCAAGGATCTGAATCCAAGAATACTGTACCCAGCAAAGTTATCAATCAAAGTTGAGGGTGAAATCAGGAGCATCACAGACAAAAAAGGACTAAGGCACTTTATTATCACCAAACCAGCAATGCAAGAAATGCTAAAGTGTCTGCTATAAAGAGAAGAAATAGGAAGGGAAGAAGGAACACAGGCATAAAGAATAAAAATGGTGACAAACAAGTATCTATAAATAATTTACTTTAAATGTAAATGGACTAAATGCTCTAATCAAAAGACATAGGGTAGCTGATTGGATAAGAAAACGTGACCCATTTTACCACTATCTTCAGGAGAACCACTTTAGAACAAAGGACTTACACAGACTGATGGTGAAGGGATGGAAAAAAGTATTTCAGGTGAATGGAAATGAAAAAAAAAAATGCTGGGGTAGCAATACTCATACATGACAAATGAGACCTCAAAGTGAAGGCCATAACAAGAGATAAGAAAGGCCACTTTATAATGCTACAGGGAGCAATTCAATAAGAAGATATAATTCTGGTAATCATATATACATCTAATACAGGAGCACCATAATACATACAAAAAAAAAAGCACAAAAAAACCTCTGTAGGATATAAATGGAAAGATTGACAGCAATACAGTCATAATAGAAGACTTTAATACCCCACTAACACCACACAACCTGCTGTTCAGTCATTACTGTGAGGGCATCCTGACTAATTTACATACTACCCTTTTATTAGTATAGATTGCAAACTTAAAATATGATTACATCTTGAAAATTAACATTTTTAAGTTATTGTTAAATGAATAGACTGTAAAGTGAAAAAAAGACTTGAGAATTCTCTTTTCCTGCTATGTCAATATACAAAAAATAAAAATAAAAACCAGAAAAATATTAAATGGTATGTGCAGCCCAATTACTGTTGTTTGGATGGCTTACATAAATATCTGTGAGAATTTTCCTTACTAAAGCAAGTCTTGAATAGCTATAGCAAAACAGTTCTAAATATTTTTTTTTAAATTCACTTTAATATAGAAATAAAATGACTGTCTAATGATTGAGAAACATAAAGACCATTATAATACAGAATGGTTTAAATGTCCTACTAAGTCCTGTAAGGCAAAGACAAAATAACCATTCCAAATATTACATTACATTTTTCTTTCAAATTTATTTTATAGTATATTTAGGTGTCCCCCAAAAATTATGTATACATACTTTGAATAATTAAAGTATGAATACATAATTTATTTAAGCAGTGTTTATTTAAATACATTTCATTTTCAAAATTAAGCTATCAGCTATTAAAAGTGTTTATACATTTTGAGGGGACATCCTGTATATTTAACATTTCTTCTATTCATCACTTTCATAATTTTTTTCTAGTAGGTATAAGACTTTTCTTTTTCATCCTAGAATTCTGGTTTGCACAATGATCATATGCTACATTTTTTCTCCTACTTTATGTTGCTGCCTTTGGCAAATGGTTTTCTTTACCCCAAATGAATCTGATAAGATTATCTAGAAAAAAACACTGCTTCCGTCATGAATCAGAGACAAATTCATGATCCAAAAGTATCAACTGAAAAACAGTGGTAAGTGTGATTCTCTCAATGGACAGAACATTAGTCAGTTCATCTTTTTATTCACTTTGTATATAAAATCTTTTTATTCTCTTTGTATATAGAGAAGTTCAAAGTAACAGTATGGCGGGACTTTAGGCCGTGGTGGACAGTTCATCCTTTTGATCAGAAGTCTAGGAGAAGCATGATTGGAAGATGAATCCAGTAGGTCTAGAAAAAAGACCTATGGGAGTGCCCATACAATGTGAACATCTTTGCATTGCATGCTAACAACTCTCCCCACCTCATTTTAAGTCATTTCTCATTAAAGCTACCAGGTCATTTATACTGCAGAACTTCTCACATTTTTCCATTGGACTGATTGTATTAGTGTGGTATTACTTAATATGTTCCTCCAAACCCATGTTTTTAATTAATTTGGCAGTAGATCCTGACTTGATAAGATTCAGCTTTGCTTCTCTCTCCCCCCCCCACTCTCTTTCTACAATAATAAACCACAGAGATATGTACTTTCTATCACATCTCATCAAAGAACAAAATATGATTGTCCCACTTCTATTTAGTTTAACATGGCTCAAATGTTGTCATTAGCCATTAATATTTTTTCCTATAAACCTTTCACCTAATAGTTTTAACATTTATTATTTTATTATGTTCTACAAAATAGTGATTATACTATTTTAGTATTTCTCCTGAATTTACTAGTTATGATTCTTTTATGAAGAAGAACTTTCATCATTTTGGGGTGGCATTCTGAAATGCAGTCTAAATTAGAAAAAATAAATAAATGTGTACTTTTTAATTTTATTATTATAATAATGAGTTTCTGTGTCAACAACCATCAAAGTTGACCCATGAGTTTTATTTTAAATATAATTATATAGTTAAGGATATATATATATATTTTATATATGTATATGTGTGTATGTGTATATAAATATATATATGAGTGTGTATATATATATATATATATGTATATGTATATATATGATGTATAGGGTGGGGAGAAAAGTAGGTTTATTGTTCATATGGAAAATAATACAATAATTAATAAGTAATAATATAAGAATGATCTCTGTTTCATGCACTCATAATTATAAATCTAATTTTGTCTCAGCCTGTATATATCAAACATTTTGATTTTTAGAGTCACTTTTTTACTGCTCAGTTTGTTGTATCATTTGAAAATGGTGTTAGGAAATAATATTTTAGAGATAAGTTAAGCATAAGTTTGTTATTATTTTACTAATTTATTTGATTTTATATTTCTACTAGAGTTCCATATACTGGCAGGATCGATCCCTCAGCCTGACCTGTGGGGATTGGGCCAAAACTGGTCTAGTGCACAGATTCGTCCAGGATGTGTCTGGCCTGTCTCACCTAGTCCTGATTGGCTGGACACCAGCAGAAAGCTAATCTACCAATCAGAGCGCCTTCCCCCAGGTGGTCAGTGCAATCATAGCAACTGAATGAACAATCAGTTGGACACTTAGCATATTAGGCTTTTATTATATAGGACTAGAGGCTTGGTGCACATATTTGTGCACCAGTGGGGTCCCTCAGTCTGGCCTGTGGGGATCAGGCCAAAACTGGCTCTCTGAGGGGTCCCAGATTGTGAGAGGGCACAGGCCAGGCCTGATCAGCCTGACCCCAGCAGCAAGTGTCTGCCCCCTGATGGTCAGTACGCATCATAGTGACTGGTCGAACCATCAAATGAATGGTTGGACACTTAGCATATTAGGCTTTTATTATATAAGATATTTTCTGCAGCTTTGAGAAATGATGATTCCTAATAGCATACATAGAATTATTTATTTGCTTTATCTATGTGTCTATGTATCTATATCTATATCAATCTATATCTAGCAATATAAATGTATAAATAATGTGTATAACAAATCCTAAAATAGTGATACCAACATTGCTACTAATAAGACCACTGAATATAATTTCAGGGTTTTATTTTCCTTAGGAAATATCCACTAAGGATGTAGTGTCAAAACACTATGTTTTAAAGTTATTTGAAATAATTCTGGTCTGTGCAGTTATGGCACTAACCAATTTTACACTTAGGTTGACTTATTTTACTTTATTATCAAACTTGAGGCTTGGTTTGTTCTGTCATTCTTTGATTTATTATTTTTTTCAAAAATATGTATGTGCCCTAGCCAGTTTGGCTCAGTGGATAGAGTATTGGCATGTGAACTGTACGATCCAGAGTTCAATACTGATCAAGGAAACATGCCTGGGTTGCTGGCTCTGTACTCAGTGTGATATCATTGATATTTCTATCTTTCTCTCCCTCTCTCTTCCTCAACAAAAATATATATATTTAAAAAATGTATGACATTTATACAATTTTCAACTAGCTTCCATCCTGGGCTGACTCTCTTGTTCTTTCCATGTTCCGTAAGTAAAGCATTTTCATTCATTTTTGGCTTCCTATTATTTTGGATTTTGGATTCAAACCCAGGTAGTGTGTTTCCTTAATCCATGGCCTTAAACAAAATAATGGAGTGAAACTGCTCCATCAGAAATTACCAATTCTTTTTTTTTAAGGGGTCTGGTTGGGGTGAAGTTGAAAATTATATACAGGGTTGAACAAAAGTGGATTTACAGTTATGGGTCTTCAAAACACAGAGTTTATTTTTGTATTATCATTCTTTAATTATTGTATTGTTTTCCATACAATCAACTGCAAACATATGTACTTTTGCTCACCCCTGTATATTTGTAGCTAGTTCTTAAGATGTAAACTTGAAAAATATCATTCCACTGCTCTCCACAAGTCTCACCTTCTCCTTCACCACTACCCACCCTGCAATTTAAAGCCACCACACAGCAGCTAAAAGCCTCTTTTATAGCTCTTTGTGTTCCAAAGCTTATAGCCTTAACCCATATACCTACTTTATAGATTCATAGCATGCAAGCTTTGCAGATATTCTTTTGAAGTTTGCATTTATAAGCCTTTGTGTACCAGCCTCTGTGAATTTCCATGTGACCTGTCTGAACTTCTTGAAGACAGAATGTGAACATTATAAGCTTTTTGTGAAAGAGAATGTAGGCTCCATATAAAAGGTTTTTCCTAAATCCCATTATATCTCCTTGAACCATGCCTGTTCGTTCTCACAAATTTTCACTACCCTCGGTTACTATTACATAGCACTCTCTCCGATTCTACTTTAGCTTCAGTTCCTCCGAGTCTGGGAATCTCTCAAAAAGTCTGTTCAGATAGCTCAAGGCCCACTCAGCATAACAAAAGGCTGATAGCAGATGGAATAGCTTTAGAAACAAAAGTATCAAAACTGGGTTGTAGCCACATTCTAACCACTTCTTCATGAATGTCCTTGGGAGTCCTCAGTTTATTCACTTATACTTCAAATTTCTTATGACCTTTAACCTAGTAACTTATCTTTTGGGAATCTAGTCCAGTAGAGTAATGCAAACTTGATATAAATGAATTGTCCACAAAGATGTTTATTGCAAATTTTATATGAAAATGAAAGTTCATTTCTACGTAAGTTTCCAACAATGAGAGGATGATTAAATGATGATACTTATACAAGTCTATTAAGGATTATTTATATAGGCTATATTATATTAGTTATATTATACTATAAAAACAGACATCTTAATAATATAAAAACTCTTAGTAATAAAGTATAAAGTGATATATAAGGGAAATATATCAATTATTAACAATATTTTTAAAAATCATTAATAAACAGCATTAAAATCTGTATTTTCCAAATTTTTACAAATGGAGATATATTACTTTCATTAGTAATGTGGATGGAAGGGGCCACATGCTGACCTGACAAGCTCAGGAGAGGCCTGCATGACAGTCTTGCAAACTCAGAGACCTAAAATAAGCACAAAGAATCATCTGAAATTAAAATTTAACTAAAAGCAGTTATGATGGGCAGTTATGTCCTAGGCTGGTATCTTCACTGACAAGATCAACCTTTACCTTAACTGAGCCTAACTATCTTGTTGCATCTATGATAACGTGCCCTTGAAATGTCTGGGTGATTTTTAACTTCTTTTTTTCTGGAGCCCCTGGAGCACAACCAAATGTGGTGGGCGCCAGGACAGATCAAATTCCTTCATTATCATGTTAATTGTTCCTATACCCACTTAAGCATGTGTCCATCATTTTACTTTTTATCCAATCCCAGGGGTTCCCCCACTGGGCCCCCAGCTTTGCTTTATCCCACCTTCTTAATCTATCACCAATGAATTTCATGTAACCCACTACTTTCCTCCTTTTATTACAATATATAAATACAAATGTAACCTGCCATTCTACGGAGCATTATCTCAATTCATTGAGGTTCTGCTTCCTGGCATATGTCCACAGTTTGGCTCAAATAAACTCACAAAAATTCTTTACAGGTTTCAATATATGTGTGTGTGTGTGTGTGTGTGTGTGTGTGTGTGTGTGTGTGTGTGTTTATGTTAACATGACCACACACACACACACACACACACACACACACACTCCACTGGAGTATAAGTTTGTGAGCTGGATTTTCAAGCTTTTTATGTCTATAAGAGACTGATCTGAAGGACAATAGTACAGAGTGAAAAGATGGGGCTTATCCTATCTAATAAAAGAGTAATATGCAAATTTACCATCACTCTAAGATACAAGATGGCTGTTCCCATGTGGTCAAACATGGTTGCCCCCATGTGGACATAAGATGGCCACCACCAGATGGCCTTCAGGAGAAGGCAGTTGTGGGCAGTTAGGGGTGATCAGGCCAGCAGAGGAGGGAAGTTGGGGGAAACCAGTCCAATAACAGAGGGCAGTTGGGGGGACCCAGCCTGCAGGGGAGGGAAATTGGGGGAACCAGGCTTGAAGGGGAAGACAGTTGAGGGGGGACCAAGCCTGTAGGTGAGGGCAGTTGGGAGAGACCAGGTGAACAAGGGAGGACAGTTGTTGGGGAGCAGGCCTGTAAGGACAGTTAAGGCGGGGGGCCCAGGCCTGCAGAGGAGGGCAGTTGGGGAAAACCAGGCCAAGAAGGAAGGGCAGTTGGGTGTACCTGGCAGTTGGGGAGGACAGTTAGGGGTTCCCAGGCTGGCAGAGGAGGTCAGTTGGGAGAGACCAGGTCAACAGGGGAGGGCAGTGGGGAGTACCAGGACTGCAGGGGAGGGCAGTTGCAGAGGCCCAGTCCTGCAGGGGAGGACAGTTAGGGGTGACCAGACAGGCAGGAAAGAGCACTTAGGGATGACCAATCCGGCAGGGGAGGGCAATTAGGGCAGTGGTTGGCAAACTGCAGCTCAAAAGCCGTGGTTTACTGCTCTGTTGACTAATGAGTTTGCTGACCACTGCACTGGGATAAGAGCTTAATTACAAGGAACAAAACCAGCCTGTAATTATTGAAATCGAGAGTCTAGGTCAGTGATTGGCAAACTTATTAGTCAACAGAGCAGCAAA
>PVJN01021931.1:0-34045 GCA_004026805.1 Lasiurus borealis
TGGGTCTGGGGTTTAGTGTCGTAGGATAAGGGGTTCAATGCCGTTGGGAGTCTCCGTTTCCCTCCCGTCAGAGAAAGCCAGCCAGGCACTCGGGCACCCGCTCTCCCAGCGCGCGCGTCTCCGTACCTCAGCTTTTTGCTGTTCCTCTGGGTGTCTGTGAACCCCTCTCTTTCCTTCTAGCTGTAGAACTTCCACTCAGCCAGCTTTTCTGTGGTTCTGGATGATGTCTGTTCTGTCTTTTAGTTGTAGTTTTGAAATTGTTGTGCGAGGCAGCAGTGTAGGTGTTTACCTATGCCGCCATCTTGGCTCCTGTCGCAGCTATTCTTTATAGGGGGTGGTTGGAGATGTTGATGGAGATTGTAGGAAATTAAAGCTCTTCTTCCCCAAGTCCTTACATAGTTTAGCATTTGGAATCAATCCAAGCCTGTGTCAGGGAATGAGGCATCCTAGCACTAGCTCCCTTTGATGTCTGAGATGGGGGTGCCCTGCCCTGCCTCTCTGTAGGTACTTAAACTTGTTAATATCCACTGATCTGAAAAAGGCAATCTGGGGCCTCAAAACGGCTCATGGGGTCCATTTTCTCCCCAGATGTGGGTGCTGCTCTCCTACCTTCTTATGCTCCCATTGAGACCAGCCCCTATTTATGATTTTTTCTTTTAAATATTTTTATTGATTTCAGAGAGTAACAGAAAGAGAGAGGAACATCAATAATGAGGGAGAATTATCAATTGGCTGCATGTCCCCTAAAGGTGATTGAGCCCGCAACTTGGGCATGTGCCTTGACTGGAATCGAACTGTGACCACCTGGTTCATGCGTCAATGCTCAACCAATAAGCCACATGGGCTGGGACCTATGATTTTTCTTTTTTAAATTATATTGATTTTTTTTACAGAGAGGAAGGGAGAGGGATAGAGAGTTAGAAACATTGATCAGAGAGAAACATCGATGAGCTGCCTCCTGTACACCCCCTATTGAGGATGTGCTCGCAACCAAGGTACATGCCCTTGACCAGAATCCAACCTGGGATCCTTCAGTCCACAGGCCAATGCTCTCTATCCACCGAGCCAAACCAGTTAGGGCTGATTTTTCCTTAATAGCAAGAATACAACATTGTTGAGCACTGCAGTGAGCCCAGCACTGGGAACACAGCAGAGAACAGATGGCAGGTCCCTCCCTCATGGGATCTTCTACTGTGCATGTGTGTGTGTGTGTGTGTGTGTGTGTGTGTGTGTGTGTGTGTGTTTATGCATGCACATGTGAGAATCTAACAATAAATTGATTTACCAGGAGTCGTTCCTATACTGTAACCAGCCTCCCCCAAATAGCTTTCAGAACCACAGGATGTTTTAACAGCCCAGCTCCCACCTTGAGTATTTGGGGAAACTGATTGAATCTCAGTTGGAAGTTGAAACCTGGTGAAGGGATCTGTCCAGCGTCACAGCAGAAACCCCGGGCTGAGCCAGACTTGAAATCTGGCCTGCTGACTCCTGGCTTGGTTCCCCTGCCCTGCTTCCCAGCTCTGGCTGCAGGAAGAGCCCTTACGTGTAGCTGCTCCACCATGGCTGCTAGGTGGCAGCAGAACGCCTTTGAACAAAAGGCTGCCAGTCTTGGCTCTTGTCTGAAAATGCCCGAATCCTCCTTGCAGGAATCTTGAAGTTTGGGCAGTTCTTGTACCTTCTAAAGACCTACCTTCTTGGGCATTGCCCAGCTCATGGTCCCCACTTTCTGGATCCCACACCTCTGTCCCCTTTTGGTTCTCTGGTTACCTGGGGGAATTCACTCCCAGGGGATTGATTTTTTTTTTCCTGGGGCTCTGTGTGCAGAATGGAAAATCCTGGCTGGGTGATCAGCTCATGGGAGATACTGACATTCTGGTTGTCCTGAGGCTGCTTTCTTCCTTACTTTCTGACGCGTTGGTCTGGGTGAGCAACCCAGCTGAACAGTATGGGCTAGGTCACCGTGCCAGTCTGTGCCAGAGGTGGGATGGAGTTCAGGCTAGCTATGCTTACCTTGTCTTGCAAAGGAATGTCGAGAAGACAAGGCCCTCTGGTTTCTGGTCCCTGTCTCACATTTGTGTAGCTCCGTGGCTAAGAGCAAAGGCTCTGGTTTCAGATTTCTGGAACTAGAATGCTGCCTCCCCACTGGTTAATGGTGTGACTGTGCCAAATCCATGTAATCTCTTTCTGCCTCAGTTTCTCCTTTTGTAAATGGGGTGTGATAGATTACACACGGTCTCACATTGCTTTGTAACTCCTCCCATTAAAGGTGGGGTATATTTTTCCACCCCTTTGTAACCGAGATGGCCTTGTGGCTTGTTTTGAGAGAATGTGGTGGAAACGATGATGTGTGAGTTCTGAGCCTCAATGTCAAGAGACTTTGCAGCTGCTGTTCTTGCTCCCAAAAAATTGCTGCCATGTGACAAGGATGGCTGATGTCTTTGAGGATGGAGACCACGTGGGTGGAGGTCCCAGCCCAAATTGCCCAGGTGCAGCATAGTGAGCACAGGAATAATTGTGTTAATCTGCTAAATCTTGGGGGTGTTTCATTATGTCACCAATACTAAATGAAATAGGGAAAATAATGGTGCCTACTTGCTGGGTGGCTGTGAGGTTCATGTGGTGTTGTGTGCTTAGAACAGCACCTAGCCCGCAGTAAGCTAATGCAGTTGTGATTACTAACGTTATGATGGGCCACTCCCTCCTGCTCACTGGTTTCTAGTCACACTGACCTCTTTTTCTCTCTCTTTTTTTAAACTTTTTGAATCCACTACATTGTGTTCCTTTTTCAGGACTTCCAGACTTAATTCTCTCATGGTTAAGGTGTCAGCTGAAATCTCTCCTTCTTAGAGCAGCCTTCTCTGATTGTCATAGAACCACACTCTTCCTTCCTCCCTGTCACCCCTTCTAGACTGTCAATCGCTGGAAAGTAGGAGCTGAACCTCTCTTTGTGCCCTCTTTTATGCTTGTTGCCTGCAGGCACTGTTTGATATCTGCGGAATGAGTGAATGAGAAAGGGCGCCTAATCAACCCGGGTTTGAGGTTGGCGCAGGCTTCCAGGAGAGGGGAGTAGGTAGGGTAGAGTTTCAGAGAGAGGGGACTGTGTGCTGCTTCTAATTCTTGTACCCAGTTTGGTTGGTGTCACACTCTTATACTGGATCAAATCTGTTCTGATACTCTATGCCCAACACGGCTATGAGCTTCTTTAAGTTAGGGGTGAGTTCCTTGCAGCTCCTAGCACATCACAGGCATCTAGCAGGGGCTTAATAGAAGTTCATTGGGTAGGTAAGTGAATGGATGGGTGGATAAATGAATGAACAGAAGAGCGAATGCAAAGAAGGATGGATGGATGAAAGAGGACTCAGAACTGCAAGCAATTCTGGAAAAGCATGTTTATTTTTCTCTTCTAATAAAAAGGATAGCACATTTCCAGTCAATCAGTAAAAGGTCACAAAAATATAAAAATGTATTAAGTACAATCATTAGGATTATGTTACAGGGAAATAACTCCCCCCCCCCACACACACACTAAGGTGGCATGTTGGATAGTCACAGTTGATTTGGTTTACAAAGAAGGGCAGGAGTAGGTGACCAGTTGGCCTAGGACTGAGGAGTTTCCCAGGATGTGGGGCTTTCAGTGCTAAAACTGGGAAAATCCCAGGCTAACTGGGATGGTTGGTCAAGCAAGAAAGAGAGCAGCATTACAATGATGAGTATGGTCTGGCATGTGAGTGTCAGAATCAGACATTTCCTCAACTTCTCCATCACCTCTTTTCCTCTAAGCTCTGAAATAAATATCCCTGTGTTATTATTAAGGGTCTTACAGCTTTCAAAGGGTCTTCTCTCCCTCACCTCCTATGTAACTTTGACTTGTTCCTATGCCAAGCCTCGGAGGTAGGCAGTTCTACCCTAATTTGTAGGTGTGGCATCCTGCTTCAAGGTTCCTGGCTCCAGAGAACAAAGATCTATGCCTCAGATCTCCTGAGGCTAGTGGTCTTCCACATCTTTGTTCTTTCCTGAAGTATCCTTTCCCATCTGGCTCTCACGACTGGGCAGGAATCATATAGAGAAAGGGACCCTGACATCTGAGTTTTGACTCAATCCTCTTATTTGGGACAAAGTCATTATTGCTTTGCCAGCTGTGTTTCTCCTTTAGCAATCCTCTTGTAGAATTCCCCTGAATACCTACCAGCTGGCCGGTGCCCGTGTCATTATGTGGCAGAGTCAGTGAACGAGACCCAGTATTTTGGCTCCAGAATGGTGCGCCAAATGGCTTCTCCAGTTCAGGTTTGTTAGCAGGGTGGTCAGAGGACTAGCTGCATCTGCCACTTACCAACTTAGTTGTTGAGATCTCTTGGGGGCATTGTTGTTGAAAAGTTACTCAAGCGAGGTGGCTATGACTCCTAGGCTCAAAGATTTGTTGCATTCATTCCTAACCTATAAGGATTTAGCTTAATATATAGGCACTGCCTTAAGGATAAAAGGTTTAGTAGCCCTCCCTGACGTATCTTAAAAGACCAGGGACAGGCTATCCTTGCCCATAGTAGATACAGCTTCTCCTGATAGCCTATTTGAATTCTATCATCCATTCTTTTTTTTTTTCAACACTGTTTTTGAGCTCTTATATTTTTGGTATTTACTATCTCCAGAGGTTAAGAAGCCTATGTGATCCTTTTCCTTGTGAAGTGAGACTTCCTATGACTCTCCCTAATTGAATGGAAGCATGTGCCAGTGTCCTCCAGGTGACACTCCTCTCTGGGACAGGATTAATGAACAGGATTTAACATTGGCCCTACCCTTGAAGATGTCATTGTTTGGGTTCAGAGTTGCTTACATCATATGGGTCTACTCTGTGGGCAGATTTGCCAAGATCTATTCATCTTAGAATTTTCCTGTTCTGAGAGCTGAATGACAGTGGGTCCTTTAATATAAAAACAAATAAAATAAATAGCTTAAAAAAAGTGCTGCTCTCTTGGTAGATTTCCCAGGCTATGGAACATGTGGTCTGTCAGCTAAAGCATGGGGCTTCTGGTATACCCGTTTCTCTTAGAATGCTTCTGTTCTTTATGCCTCTTACACTAGCTGTGGTTCCACAGCCCTCTGAAGTTCAAGTCTAATTTTAATATTTAGATGTAGTTTTATTTGAATTAGAGATCAACAGCATCCCCACTCTTTGTGAGTGAAAGGGATGTTAACTCCCACATGGCCATCTCTGCAATGCAATCAAGATGAAGTACCTGCATATATGGGTCTCTTCTGAAATTGAAACTCTGGCACCACGCAGAGAAGTAATGAGGTGTCAAGACCAGAAACTTCCACAGCCTGAGAGATGGCCTGGGTTTATACATTTCTTGGAATCTTGGAAACTTACGCATTGGGTTGTAGGCTTACTTATCTAGAGGATCAGAAGAATATCTCTGAGGACTCGATGCCATAGTAACATAGCCTCTTGATGAAACTCTGTTTGCAAGAGGAAACTGGAGGTTAAGTGGTTTCCAGCCTTTTTTGGTCAACCCCCTTGGGGCCAGTACTTCATCGAAGGAAGTCAAGCCTGGCGGGAAAAAAAGAGTAAGATTGGCTCGTTTTTTCCTCCATGGAGACAAAGAGTCTTGGGTTAATTAGGCCAGTGACCGGGAGGCCTCCCCTAAGTTGGTACAGATTTCTGCAGGTCCCTCAGATGGTCAGTGAACTCTGGGATCGGCGATGGCTGCCCATGCTCGAGCGCTGGTATTCATCAGTCTGCCCACTGGGGTGGGCCCCAGATGCCATCCTGCTGTTGGGCCCCAGAAGAAGGTGATCTCTGGCTGAGAGTTTAGCTGAGGAGTCTGCTGAGCGCGGGTCATCCCTCCCGTGGTCCCTGCTGCTTATCTCTCCATGCACCCGCCGGTTCTCCTTGCTCTTCTGCTTGGGAGGGCTGGAGCTCTTCGGGGTGCTGGCTCTGAAGTCCTGTTCGGGGACAGGTGGCACTGGAAGGTGGGTGCGCTGAGCCTCTCCAGGGGCAGCGGCAGGCATTTGTCTGCTTCTCCAACTCTGGATTTTCAGGTCTCTTTTGTCCGTGGGGAGTTTGTCAATTTTTTGAGCTTTTGAAATCAGGGACTCCCCATATGTCCCTTGTAAAGATAAGAAAAAGTACCTGGTGGGGAAGGAGAAACAACAATAAATCTTTATTTTTTATTTTTTATTTTTGTTGATATGTCGAACTTCAGCATTGAAAGGGACCTGAGAATCCACCTCCCCAACCATGGCAAGATCCTTTTAGCTGTGCTTCTGTCTGTGGTTATCAAATCTATGCCTGGGCATCTCTGAGATTTAGGAATTCAATAACAATATGTAATAACTAACATTTATTATGGACCGGAATGTTTCTAAATGCTTCAGTATTATTAACTCATCTCTCCCAACAATCCCATGTGGCTGGTACTTTTGCTTCCCCCATGTTACACATGAGGAAACTGAGGCAGTGACTTGTCCAGAGCCACCCAGTAGTCTCGCTGTGGTCAGAACCCAGCACTCTGGATCCCTAGAGTTTTCTCTCATCTACCATGTACAGGGCAGTCCTTTCTCTTTCTGGGCTATCCTGATTTAGGCAAATGTATTTGCTTTGCAATATCAACCCTTTGTAGAACTTAAGTAGTTTCTAAATATATATTCTCCTGAATCTATGGGCCATCCTCATTCCCCAGCATTGCTGTATCGGCACCATTTTCCAGATGAAGGAACTGAGGCTCCAAGAGATGAGATAGGATTTCCAAGGTCACCTGAGCGGTTGCTAGGTCTCCCTGATGGTTAACCCAGGGTTCCTTTCCCTGGCTAAGCGGCATGTAGCCTGGACTGGACTCCCGGATTGGAAGTCTCTATTTGTGCCTGGAGTCTTTCTATTCAACACTTGGGCAAAGAATAAGAAGGTGATTACAATTGTGTGGTCTATGGAGAAAGCATATACCATCTTGTGATACTGGGCTCTGGGTATCAATTTCTTTATCTAAAAAGTAGACATCCAGAATCTTTCCTCCAGATAATTCTTTTTAAGATGTTTATTTCTAAAGCCTTATAAGCAGAGACTCCCATCCTCCTCCTGTGTCTGAAAGCTTTAGGGAGCCTCACAGTGCACAAGGGGTTTCTGAAGACTTCCATCGCATCAGGTAAACTTTGCCCCATTCTTTCTCCTCTCACCCAGACATGCCTACCTGTACTGCATCTCTATTTCAGGAAAGACTCAACTTCTTGCCTGAAAGCTGGAATTTTCTCAGTTTAAACCTTTCCACTGATGCTACGTTCCTTCTCCACCCATTTATTCAACAGATACTTAGCTAGTTCCTACTGTGGGCCACACCCCAAAGAAGTTAAGCTGAGAACAGGACAGAAGGGTTCTTGCTTTCCTATGGCACCTGAACAGAGTTATAAACAGAAAGAGCACGTGTCGGATACCCGATCTGGTATGAGACAGTTTCCTTGAGGAAGAGACATGCATAGGAGGCGAGAACCAAATTCATGCACAATGGCTGAAATGTGGAGAGTGAGGACAAGAGGGGAAATGACACAGGGGTTGGCAGGGCCAGAGCAGGCAAGGACAGAGAGCTGTGTTTTGTTTTTTTTGCGTTTTATTGTAGAAGTCTTGGGAAGCTCTGGCAAGGTTATAAGCATATGACATGATTACATTTTGACACAGTGAGAGTGGAGTAGAGTGAAATCTATTAAGATACTTTTGCAATAATTTGGGAAGAAAGGACATAATCTATCCATGGTGGTGGCTGTAGATATGGAAATAGCACATGGATTTGAGAAATATATAGCATATAAAATTGTCAGGTCTTGGTAATGAGCTAGATGTGGGCATGAGGTGGTGGGTGGTATCAAGGACAACTTACAGGGGTCTGCCTTGTTTCTAATTGGATAGCGTTTGATAGAAGAAACTCTGGAAGAGATCCAGGTACTTTAGATGTGATAAAGGGAGGATCATGACTTAAATTGTAGATGTCTCCCAATTTCTTTGAATTTATGTGCCTAGTGGAGGTGGTGAATAGGGAGCTAGAAAAAAGTGTATCTGGAATTCAGAAGAGGACTGGGTTGGGAATTTGGAGATTTATATGTTCAAAATATTTATCTTCACACTAGTGGTTGCTATGTCTACGGAGAGACTATACAGTTAGAAGACAAAAGAACCTAAGACCAAGCTTGACCTATACCAAGTCAAGGACATGCAGTAGGAAAAAAACTCAGAGTGTCCAAAAATTGATATCCTCTATTTAAGGTGCTCATTGTATTTTAAGGTTTGTGTGTGCAAGCTTCTTTTGTTTTTATCTGCAAAACAATGTACATGTTCTTGGTTTTAAGAGACTCTGTACAGTTCTTTTGTACTGGTTGAATTAATTAGACTAAGATTAGTGAGGTCATGGTGAGTGGGCTAATTATCACAAGGTTGGTGAGTGAAATCTACCTCCATTATAATAAATACAGCTTATAACCTTAAGAGAACAAATAGTTTTCTGCAGCAAACATTCTATCATGTAGATTTCTATAACAAACATTAATTTTTTCAAGGTTACAAGTCAACAGTCCTTGGAACTATTACAATAATCCTTTCTCAGAAGAAACCTCTTCGCTTTTCTTAGTAAACAGAATTAAACAGAAATGCAACCTTATGATGATAATGTAGAATAAGCAAAAAGATTTAACTTATGTGCTATGGTAACTAACAAGTAAATATTTGCTAACTTGTCTCTGTTTAACAAGCTGTACTGTTCAGTGCTGTCTTTTCAAAGCATGTGTCAACAGTCTTTTTTACTTTTCACGGATTCTCATCAGGCTGGTAGCTTTTGGCTTCAAGTGTGTTTTCTAGCCATGGGTGAGACCAACAATATGGGGCTGATACATTTCTATTTCTACACCCCCTCAAAAGACACAGAACAGAGGAGCTCAGTCCTTGGTCAGTGATGATCACAACTGTACTCAACCCCAAAACTGTGGACAAAAGTATTTAACACACATCTGATGCCCTTTTCCAATGAGGGCACAATCCTCACGGTCTCTCCCAGGGTCCATCTCCCAAGAGGTTGGGCTGTGGTGGGAAATACATCCTCTGAAGCTTGTGCTTATTTAAAACTTGTAAAGCTGGAGGGCAGGAATTATCACTCCCATTTACAGATGTCACAACTGAGGCCATGCCTGATTTGGTGACTTGGCTACTCTGTGGCTGACCTGGGACCAGAGTCTGTGGTATTTTCCTCCAAGTTCATCTTTCTGTCCTAGGACTCTATCTTTGAGACTATAGCCTCAAGGATCCCAACCAGGAGTCAAAGTGCTGACCCCTGGGTTATGAAAATGGCTTATTGAAGGGAACTGGTAGTTCTAGGAAGAAAGGGCCCCTGTGCTCAAACCTTGGGAGAAGAGCCGCCACTGGTGTGAGGAAGCAGAGGAGGTAGAAAGTGGGGTCTGAGAGCTGGACTTCCATCACCCCATAGGGGTTGGTGGGACTGTTGCAGGTGACGCAGGTGGCGTTGTACACTAGGGAGACCACAAAGTACATCAGGAAGCTGCCTGCAAGAACCAGCCCGTGGATGATGGTCTGTGGAAGGGAAGAAGTAAACATTGTTGAGGGTATTATATTTTAGTTTTAAGCTGCTGCTTTTTCTTTTCTTGGAAATGCAACACAAAATTTGAGCACACATACCCCAAGCACCCCTAAATCTCCTGTCTCAGCCTTGACTTTGGTGATCATTTTCAAGGTGTCCTTTGACGTTTCACCACCTTGCTCTGTTTCTCTATATGGACTGTTTTTGAAATGTTAGTAAATAGAATCGTGTTTTGTGTGATGAATCCATCTTTTCCACATGTGGCTGTAGTTTGTTTTCAGAGTTCAGTGATGTTGTCTAATCTTATTTTGTCCTGCCTGTCTTGTGCTGCTTTCTTTCCCTATTTGTACCCTCTTTTAAATATATTGATTATTTTGCATACTTTTATTGCCACCCTTTACTGGTTTGAAAGTTACTCCATTTCTATCCTTTCAATGATTACTCAATAAATGATAATAAGCAATCTTAACCACAGTCAAAAGTTTAGAACTGCTTTTTCTCTTCCTGAATTATACAACACCTTTAGAGCACTTTACCCTCTTTCCCAACATCTCTTATTGCTACTGTATATTTTAATCGTCTCATCTTTTTATTTTTTAAAGTATATTTTTAAAATATATTTTTATTGATTTCAGAGAGGAAGGGAGAGAGAGAGAGAAATATCAATGAAGAGAGAGAATCATTGATTGGCTGCCTCCTGCATGCCTCCCTATTAGGGATGGAGCTCGCAACCCAGGCATATGCCTTGGATTAGAATCAAACCCGGGACCCTACAGTCTCCAGGCTGACACTCTGTCCCACTCAGCCAAGCCAGGTAGGATTGCTCATCTTTTTAAAGCACACACGTCATTATAGTTTAATATGGTCATTATTTATTAAGATTTGGTTATGTTTACTATTTTCTATGACTTAATTCCTTCTCATGGAACTCCCATGAGAAATTTCTTTCCTCTTGCTTTAAGTACAGCCTTTAGTGGGGAATCAGCTGGTGATCTATTCTCTTAGGCTTTATTTCATTCGCATTTTTGCTGGATATAGCATTCTTGTTTGGAAGTTATTTTCTTTCAGCATATCTGAGGTAACATTCCATCGTCTTCTGGCTTCCATTTTTGCTACTGAGAAGTTAACAACTCTTCGCCTGTTGTTCTTTAGAAGGAAATCTGTTACTTAAAACCTAGCCTAGTTTTATCACTTTTATTTTGTCTTTAGTTACCTTATGATATAATAAATGTGATTTTTAAAAATCTTGTTTGGGTTTTGCTGACTTTCTTGAAGCTGTGGATTGATGTATTTCATCACTTCTATAAAATTTTCAAGTCACTATCTTTTAAAATGTTCCCTCTGTCTCATTTCTTACTAAGAATTTGACCAAATGGATATTAGATCTTTTAAGATACCACCCTATCTTCTATATATTTAATACCTCTTCCATAATTTCCCCCTCCCTCTGTTTTATATTCTGGATAATTTCTTTTGTCCACTTCACTAATTCTCCCCTTCAGCTATAACTAATTTGCTGTTAAGTTAGCCATGAAAAAAATTGTATTTTTTTTGTATTTCTAAATGTCTTATTAGGTCTATTTTCCAGTCTGCTGGGTTGCTTTACATAGTTTACCAATCTGTATTTTAAAAGCTTAGTCCTTATTTATTTACCTATAGTAAACATAGCTTTTCTATAATTTATATCTGATAATACCAACTCCTGCAATATTGGTTTCTGCCTTTTTTAAATTCTCACTAATGAGTTCTTGTTTCCTGGAGTGCTTGGTTATTTCTGAATGTGTGGTGCTCATTGCCCTGGAAAAGTTAGTAGGTACAATTGAAGACTTTGGCTGAAATACTTTGCTCTTGAGTTTGGCTCACCAGGTGATACGAGCCTGGGCTGCAAACCTGTCTGAGGCAGCTGTATTAGTTTCCCAGGGCGTTCCTTTATGCCAACTCTCCCTGCTTTGCTCCCCACGGTGGGAACCATCCGACCCGCAGCCCCCGCTGGGGAAGGAGTACAGGCATGTCCAGTTTTGCGTGTCCCCTTACTCTGAAGCTACAGCCTTTGGGGGTCCTAATGTAATGTGGTCTCTTATTAGATCCCACTTTTGGGTGCCTGGGTTTTTATTTTTTATTTTTGAAGCTTTTACTTAGTCGAGTCTGCCAAAGACAAAGTTGCAAACACCCCACAGGAAAGCAGGCTTTGCTTAGCTTGCTTCTCTGAAAAGGAGGTTTCTAAAGGTTTTTGTCTCTCCTATCCTGTCAGCTCTTTTATGCCTTTAAGGTATGTTTTTTTTTTTAAATAAACTTATTTTTAGTTGTTTTCAGTGAGAGAGGTGATCTGAATAATCCAGAAGAAGAAAGCATTTAGCTATTTTTTTTCCAATTGTTTTAGTGGGGATGGTGAAAACCGACACAGCCGTTAAAATTCATGTTAGATTTCTCCCCAGGTTAGAAATAGAATCTCCGCATGCCTCAACAACTTTCAAAAAAGAAAGAAATTTCTCATAACAATGCCAGTAGTTGACTCCTTTCCCAAGAGCACCAGAAATTACCGGTAACTATGGGGATACCTGGTCTAGAGGGTCGCTGGGGGCAGAGTTCCTCTTGGGAATTATCTCCAGTATTTGGACAATAAACTTCATCCATCCAGTGTCCAGCTTTATCAATTTTAACCTGATGTAATATTTGTCTCAGATTTTTGTTGAAAGGTTACATCTTATAGATATAATCAAAGCATTCATGGATCCCCTGTAATGCTTTCTGTTTAAACTCAGTGATCATCACTCCAATGTGTATCTTATACATACATGTTTGTGCAGCCATGTTTATGGATGCTCTATTACTTTATCATGTATGGATATACTTCTGTATCTTGAAAACTACACACTATACACTGATACAGTTCTAGTTTATTCATTTGAACTCTTCTATTGTATAAATATGCCACAATTTGGCATATTTTCCTGTTGATGAACTTTTAGGCTTTTTCCTTTTTTTTTTGCTAGTAAGAACAATGGTGTAATACATGTCTCTGTATATACAGATGCAAGATTATTTCCAGGGTGCACACTTAGAAGTGGAACCATGTCATAGCATATGAACATTAACTCCTGAGTATTTTCAGATTGCTCTCCGGAGTGCTGGTATCCAGTTTATGGTCTACTAACAGGATATGAAAGTTCCTTGGTTGGCTTTATTGTTTGTAACAAACTGCTGAGTTGCATTGCCAGGAATGTATTTAGAATTTTTACATCTATGTTCATTTAGTAAGATTGGCCTATAATTTCCTTTCCTTGATCTATTCATGCTGATTTTGGTATCAAGATTATGCTGGCCATGAAAAAATGCTGATTTTTGTCGAAACCGGTTTGGCTCAGTGGATAGAGCATTAGTCTGGGAACTGAAAGGTCCCAGGTTCCATTCCAGTCAAGGGCATGTACCTTGGTTGCGGGCACATCTTCAGTAGGGGAAGTACAGGGGGCGGCTGATCAATGTTTCTGACTCTCTATCCCTCCCCCTTTCTCTCTGTAAAAAACAATAAAATATATTTTAAAAAAATCCGATTTTTTTTCTAATCTGTGAAATAATTGGTATAAGTTGGTATAAGGTAGAGATTATCTGTCCCTTATAAGTTTTGATCACAGGATTATAAATTCAGTTTCTTTAATGGTGATTTCTTTAGTCAGGTTTGCTGAATGATTTTGACTATGTTTTGGTAATCTTTACATTTAAAAATTGATCATTTCTTCAATTAAGCCCTTTTAATTCTGAGTATCATTTCTGTGGTCTTTTTGTGTCTTCTCTTAGATGGGTTTTGCCAGAGATTAGTTTTCATTATATTTTCAAAGAGCTTAATTTTGGTTTTATTGATTCTATTATTTCCTTGATTTTTACCTTTGTTTTAAATAGTAAAACTTTAGATACTCTCACGAATTTATATATATATTTTTATAGTCATTTACTAACAAGTTATAATTTCCCTCATGACTTATTTAGAAATGCATTTTGAATTTCCAAGCATGTTGAGTTTGTCTGGCTTATGATAGTGATTCTTTCAAATTCCTTTGTGATTCAGAATTTGGCCTTTTAAATTTTTGGTAAATGGTCTGTGTGTTTGAATACATGTATGTTTGGAGCATGATTTCATGTATTAGAGCTAACTATATTAGGTGAAAGGTGACATGATGCTTCTATATCCCCTTTGCCCCTAGTTGATCCAGTCTCTTTTTGATGGAATTATACCAAAATCTTATAGTATGATTGTGAACTTGTCCATTTCCCCTTATATTTTGCTGGATTAAAAAAACCCAGTCTGATAAATTTTTCTTTTAATAGCTAAATCAACATACATTTATTAAATACTGATATATTTTGAACACATATGTAATACTTTCAACATTAAAGCTTATAAAAACCCACTTAACACATACATGTATTTATCCATCATGCTGTCCATTTAACTGACTTAAAGCACTGTGTAAGTTTAAGTCTCAAAAAAAAGCCTACTGAACACAAAGGGCTCCAAAAAGTTAAATGAGATACTTCATTAAAAAATCATATAGGGAGAATCCAAGATGGCAGTATACGTAAACACCTACCCTGCTGCCTCACACAACAATTTCAAAACTACAACTAAAAGATAGAATGGACACCAAACAGAACCACAGGAAAGCTGGCTGAGTGGAAATTCTACAACTAGAAGGAAAGAGAGAGGCTCACGGAGACCCAAAGGAGCTTCAAAAAGCTGAGGTATGGAGACGCACCTGTGGAGAGAGCAGGTGCCGGAGTACCTGGCTGGCTTTCTCTGGTGGGAGGGAGATGGAGACTCCCAACTGCATTGAACCCCTTATTCTATGGCCCTGAGCCCCAGGTCTAGCCGTAGGGAGTTTGGACTGTGAAAAGGGAGACGTGCACGGAGATTTAGGGGAGTCGCGAAAGGGCAAAAGTCTGGTGGCATGCACAGCACTGTTGCACAGAAGACCAACTGCTGATTGTGCTGCTGGCTTTCACGAGTGGGTGGGAGACAGAGCCTCCCAACTGTGCCACTTCTAACTCCAGTAAACCCCAGTTTCAGGCAAAACCCTGAGGACCCAGACTCATATGGTCCTGGAGTGCAGGGAAGCTGGAAAGGCAGCAGTCTAGAGGCACTGTGTGCGCACACAGGTACTGCTCCAGTGGTTACCCAGAGTAATGTGAGACCCAGGAGCTGTGGAGGGCGGGGGCCAACTAGAAGGCAAGGCGGTCCGTTAAGCCCTGAGACTCCACCTATCCCAAGATTAACAGAGGCTTTTGCAGTTTTGCAAGTCTTGTATCAAAAGGCTGAATCCAACACAGAAGTTCTCCTGGCATAGTGAAAATGCAGAGACAAAGGAAGAGGTCACAAACAAAAGAAATGGAGAAAAAAACAACACGACTGGATATAGAGTTCAAAACCATGGTTATAAGGTTTTTCAAGAATATTGTAGAAAAGATGGATAAAGTTAGCGAAACCCAAGAGGAGATGAAAAAGGACCTAACAGCAGACTAGAGGAAGGCAAGAATCCAGTCAAAAATTTGAAACATAAAGAATCAGAAAACACTCAATTGGAAAAGCAAGAAGAAAAGAGAATCCAAAAATGTGAAGATAATGTAAGGAGCCTCTGGGACAGCGTCAAGCGTACCAACATCAGAATTGTGGGGGTGCCAGGAGGAGAGAGAGAGCAAGATACTGAAAACATATTTAAAGAAATAGACTTACAAGTCCAGGAAGCACACAGAACCCCATATAAAAGGAATCCAAAGAGGACCACACCAAAACACATCATAATTAAAATGCCAAGAGCAAAAGACGAAGAGAGAATATTAAAAACAGCAAGAGAAAATGTTAATTCTACAAGGGAGCACCCATACAATTGTTAGCTGACTTCTCAACAGAAATTATGCAGGCCCGATGAGAGTGGCAAGAAATATTCAATGTGATGAATAGCAAGAATCTACAACCAAGAATACTCTACTCAGTAAAGCTATCATTCAGCATTGAAGGGCAGATAAAGAGCTTCACAGAGAAGAAAAAGCTAAAGAAGTTCATCACCACCAAACCAGTATTGTATGAAATGCTGAAAGGTATTCTTGAAGAAGAGGAAGAAGAAAAAGGTAAAAGATAGATAAGTATTTGTTGTTCATAATTTTTTATCTAAAAATCAAGTGAATAAAAAATTTGATCAACAGAATAATCTGGTGAATATAATAGAATCAGGAGCACAGAAAGGGAGTGGACTGATAATTCTCGGGGAAAGGGGTGAGGGGGTGCAGCGAGAGACTGGACAAAAATCGTACACCTATGGATGAGATCAACGGGTGGGAGCCGGGTAGAGGGAAGCTATAGGGGGAAAAAGAGGAACAATTGTAATAATCTGAACAATAAAGATTTATTTAAAAAATCATGTAGATAGGCATATAATTTTAAGAAGAACTTAATGAAAAAGCCGGCATTGCTCTTTTAGATACTAAAGTGTGATATTTCAGCTTGAGATGTAGTTACATAGAGAGTTTTCTATCCTTTCATCCTGAAATTAAATGGGAATATATACCCTAACAACATGGTTCTTTGTCTCTGAAAACACCCCTCAATTTTTTAAATTAATATCTATATTTGTAACTAATTGTTTCATTGACTAGATGATAAGCAAGTTGAGTCCAGGAATTTTCTTCTACACCTCTTTCATCCTTACTGGCAAAAGATCAATATGTATTTATCGAGTAGGTCAGTGATATAAAGTACAACAACTCAGAAAGTTGAATGTGGTCAATAACCAGGAACACAGATTTTAAGCCAAACAGGCACTTACCCATGTGTTCATTTCCATCGCCTGATGCAAGAGGATTGTGATGAGGGAGATGGTGTTGATGGGTGTCCCAAAGGTGAATATGTCAATGTCAGAGTCCTTGTAGGTCTGCAGAGGAGGAACAAATAGGTGCGGTCAGATGTGCCTGTGGACTCAAGGCCTTGGATTTTAAAAAAAAATTTTATTGTTGAAAGTATTACATATATCCTCTTCCCCATTGTGTGTCCGTGGGTTATGCATATATGCATATAGGTCTTTGGTTGATCCATGTCTCTGGATCCACTTGTTTCATTAGTTTATTTTGTTACTTATGAGTGAAATCATGTGATACTTGTCTTTCTCTGACTTATTTCACTTAGAGCATGAAGGGACCTAGAGAGTATCATGCTAAGAGTAAGAGATTCTTCTTTTTTACTGCTGCATAGGATTCCATGGTATAAATGTACCACAGCTTTTTTACCCAAGGCTTTTTTAGCCTTGGCTTTGACAGTGATTCTAAAGCATCTGTTGAGGGTTAGAGGATGAATGGGGAGAAGATATCCAGTCCCATCTGTGTGGAACTGACCCACAGAACAGACCAGGTGAGGACTGAGTTGACAGGGCAAACCAGGAAGCCAGGATTGGCATTCCAGAACATTCGGGATGAATGGAATGATTTACTAAGCACCCACTAGGCATGATGCCAATTGCTAAAGATACTTTTGTGTCCACCTTCACGGAGTTTACAGCCTACTTGGCAGAGTAAATGCTACAGTGGAGGCAAATACAGTGCACTCTGGGAGTACAGAAGGGGGCTCTATCAGCTGAGACTGTAAGAAAGAGTTAATTTCTTGAGGGGAGGGAAGGCAGTCCTGTCAAAAGCCAGAACTGAGGGTGGATGTGGTGGACTGTGATGGACTGTGGAACTTCAAATAGTCCTAGATGGTGGCTGTGTTGAGCTCAAAATAGGAGGAAAAGATTCAGCAGGAAAGACTAGCAGAGGTCTGACCAGGGAGGGTATTGCAAGCTAGGAAATTTAAAAGAAAGCATAAAATGCCTGCTTTATGGACCCTCGGGTTGCTAATTGCAAAAGGATATGAGTCCACATTATGGTTCCCTGCCCAGGAGAAATAGGTACTCTTTACTACCTAAATTCTCACACTGTCCTGAGGAACCAGATTGAGATGGGCTGGTATCCTTGCTATATGTATTCCTGCTCTTATTTCAGGTAGTGTAGTATTCTTCACTATCAGAACTTGCTGCCTTAATGCTTGAAGCACAAATCTAAATGAAGGGTTGTAAAATCACATACATTTAGTGCTCAAAACAGAAACAGTAAATGAGTGGAGGAGGCCTGGAATAAGACAAAAGGGAATGGTGGGGCCTGTGGCAAATGAGAATATGGGCCCCATCTAAGCAGGGCTGAGAGTCAACTCTGGACTCCTGCCACGAGGGAAAAATGATCCCAGGTAATGACAGCTTTCAGTTTTCCAAAGTCTGACAGGAAGTAAAATGTTTGGGCAAAGCTTTCTGACTTGTCAAACACCCTAGGTTGGAGGTAGTCCACAGGCCACCTGTTTTGAGCCTCTGCTCTGAAGTGTCCAGAAAGACACTACTGGTCTAGGATTTGCTATAAACAGGACCAGTGTCACCCTGTGATTTGTACGGTTAGAATGGAACGACATGACTTACCAGGTAAGGGATAAAGAAACAGACGAGGCTCTGGTAGAACGCATCCATCATGGAGACCCAGAAAGTCAACGGGTTATAGCACTGCCAAGAAAGAATACACAGAGTTACCACCACCAGCACGGCTCTGATCAGTGAATCCACAAATAACGAACTGTGGTGAGCACGTGGAGAAAAGGGGGCCCCCAGACACTGTTGTTGGGAATGCGCACTGGTGCAGCCACTGTGGGGTTCCTCAAAAAATGAAGAAATGGAACTGCCACGTGACCTAGAAATTCCACTTCTGGATATTATGTGAAGAAGACAAACCATTAATTTGAAAAGAAATATGTACCCCTATGTTGATTGTATGTACCTATACAGGGTATCCCAAAACATGTATACATTCTTTAATAGCTGATATCTCAATTGATACCTTTTTTTTCAGATTTAACCCATTGGAATTAATAATGGCAGTCAAAGGATATACATTCTTTGGGAATGTGTATATATATATATATATATACACATGTGTATGCATGTGTGTGTGTGTATATATATATAGACACATATGTACATATATATACACATATACACATAGGGGTACAAATTAATGTGTTTTCTTCATATAAGGACTGCAAGAGGATGCAGGCCAGGACTGAGGGACACCCCCCCCCCCAGTGCACAAATTTTGTGTACCAGCCCTCTATTGAGTGTACATATATATACATATGTATATATACATATGTATGTATATATATATATATACATATGTATATATATACATATGTATATATACATATGTATGTATATATATACATATGTATATATATATGTATGTATATATATATACATATGTATATATACATATGTATGTATATATATATATATAATTATTATTTTACATGTATACATATCTCCCCATTGCCCCCCCCTCCCAGGCATAACCCAACCCCCGCTTGTCTGTGTTAATTGGTTATGCTTATATGCATGCATACAAGTTCTTGGGTTGATCTTTTATCTACCCCACCTCTCCTTAAC
The DNA here is from genome assembly GCA_004026805.1 of Lasiurus borealis. NCBI lineage: Eukaryota > Metazoa > Chordata > Mammalia > Chiroptera > Vespertilionidae > Lasiurus > Lasiurus borealis. The sequence goes on from PVJN01021931.1 coordinate 19,070, forward strand.
CTTCCTGCTGTAATTTGAGAGTCTGTTTGATGCTTTACTACTTCTGTGTCTATCCTTTTGTTCATCAGTTTATAATGTTCTTTATTATCCACAAATGAGTGAGATCATGTAGTCCATGCTTTTGCAACATTAACTTTGAGTGTTAGGTACTCATGGAATACATCATCCCACTAGCATGCCTGTGGGGAGGGGGCAGGTAGAAAGTCTAGGATGTACCTGTGCCACCGCATGTTTGCCTCCCCTGTGGTGCGGGCTGCTGTGCTCTCCTGTCTGTGGGTTAGGACTGAACTTGCCTCTTCGCTGGCTGTCCACAATGTATCACCAGGCATTCGCCTGGCTGTGCATGCCTCTCTCCCAGGTCAGAGGTGCTCTCAAGCATTTCAATGACCCTCTTCCCAGCTCCTCCTGACCACCTGTCTGAACTCTCAACTCAGTCCGGTGCCACTGTGGCCGCTCTGTGTCTTTTAAGATACCATTCTGATGGTGCCCCGGGCCGCCTTTAGTCTACTTCATTCCAGCAAGTTCTGGGCCACACGTCGCTGTGGTTTTGCCTTTCCTGACCTGTGGCGGAGGCCCTCGCCTCACCCACTGATGAGCAAGCTGGCCTTTACTCCCGGGGTTCTGTTGAAGACCTGGAGAGGGGGGCTGGCTCAGGGGGTCTTTCTGCATGTCCTCTCCCTCTTCCACCCGGGCAGCCCCATAATGGATGCTCTGTCTAAGAAATCACTAAAAGAAACATGCTCACTAGTCTGGTTCGTCAGTCATCCTCACGGCAAATGCTTGGTCATGTGGGAGGTGAGGGGCAGAATGGCGACTGAATGCGGGGTTCCTAACCGCCCCCCATGCCCTGACACCCCCAGGCAGAAGCTGCGCCCCTTACCTCGGAGTCCTGGCCACTCCTGTACAGCTCGGGCAGCGCCAGGAGTGTCTCCGCAGAGATGTCTTTATCGAGGATCCCGAAGACGAGAGGAGGCAGCGAGGTGAAGAAGAGATTGAAGAAGATCATCTGCCAGTAGTCGATCATGGTGGAGCCCGAGAAACCGCAGAAGAACTGGTACCAGAAGAGCAGGTTGACGTAGCACTGCGGGCGGACAGTGTGGCCTTGTCAGCGAGGACCCTCGGGCAGCCGTGCTCAGCTGCTGCTCGGGGCCTCTGACAGGTCACCCCCTGACAGGGAGCGTGTCTCATGCGTGACATGCAGGGTCAGGGAAGGACTGGAGATACTCAAATCCTTAGAGCAGCGGCTCCTGACCTTATTATCACTACCTACTGGTGCTAACTCCTCCTCCTGCTAACTACAATTCACCTTCTTGTTAAGGTAAGTGCAACTGATGGTTAAGATTACAGGTTTTGGAGGCCGAGAGGGTTTTGAATCCCAGTTCTGTCACTTACTAGCTGTGTGACCTTGGGCAAGTTGCTCAACCTTTCTGAACATTACCTTGCCACCTTTCAGATGGGGATAGTAGTAGTAGTACTAGTAGCACGTGTTCCTGAGAAGCAGCAGTTCGTAGCAGCAGGGTGGAAAGAGAAAGGGATGGCCCCGAGGAAGGCATGATGGAAAGTCTGGACTGTCTCTATACCCAATGCCTGATCATGCTTCCCTCACAGTAGGTGGTCAATAATGATTTGAATAATCACTTGCTTATCTCAGTTGTTCCTTTCTCCTAACACTCATGCTGGAGTTTTAACATTAAAGAGCGTTTTCTGCCTCTGAGGCCCTGGGAGGATCTTGCTTTTCTCCACTTCCTCTGTCGGGAGTCTTGGCACCTCGGAGAGAGTACATTGAACCTGCTGATGGCAGCGCCAGATCGGGCGCCTGCTTTCCCTCCCCGGAAGCCATGATGAGGTAATTAATTCATTGTTCACATCGCAGAGCAGGCCAGGTTTTAATCCCCTCTGAAGCTGGTCTCGGATGTGGAACTCAGAGTTCTCCACCCTCTAATTGCAAAGGGAGATAATGCCTGTCAGTATCTCCGTTTGGGAGCGAGGCATCGGGCTGGAAATAAATATCATTTAAGTTTTGAAATGGCTGGCTGGCAAGGTTGGCCTTTTCTATTTCGCAAATTTAATGCAGAGGAGAGACGGAGCTCATTCAGAAGGACTGTTCCCTTAGAGGCCAAGAGAAAAAAAAATTAAACAGGGGCGTGCTGAATTCTAACTAAACAGGCTTTCAGGCGCAAAGTGGGTTCAAGTCAAACTGAGTGACTTTGCATACACTTGCTGAAATAGTATCATCCAGCTTATCAAATTAATATTTTTTTTTTTTGGCCATTCTGTTTATATATTGAACTCTGCACAACAATGCTCACTCCTGAGCAAAGGTAACTGTGAGAGTGCTCACAAACAGGACTGGGGGATGCAGCAAGAGGAGAAAAATGCAATTTTGAGGCAGCTCAAAGCTTGGCTAATGTTTTTCTCTTCCATCCCTCTTCTGGTCTCAGTGCTCCCTCTTTCCTTATGCAAGCAGGAGTGGAATGTATTTGGACACTCTTGGGGATTAGTCAAAGGTCCTTGAACTAGATAATGAAAAACTCAGGCTTTTGCTCACTCCCTTAGCACAGCAATGCTGATTTCTCCCTATACTCCTTGTTACTCCAGGGCTTTTCAAACAGGGGCCTCCAACAGTTTTAATACCTCAGCTGGTATGTGCCTGCTTTGGACCTTTATCAACAAGACAGACATGAACATATATATATTTTTTAGGAGAAACAAATTCTTGTATTTGTAAAGTGCTATGTGCATTTTAGAGCTCTGACACTAAAGCCGCTTGATAAGACTCACAGGGACAGAGAAGGTGATAGTCTTCCCATGTTATTGATGAGGAAACCAAGGCTCAGAGAGGGTAAGTGACTCTTCCACATTCACAGCATGCTGGATCAGGCAAGACTGAAACCAGATGACCTCCCTAGTCTAAACATTTTATTTAGTGTCCTGATCTCTGTGAACCCTTTGTTGGGAAGTGACTTTTGGGTCAGGTTGAAGTCATGGACTTCATCTTAAACCTTTACTTTGTCTCTCGCATTAGAATGGTTCTATCTGGGAGGAAATCTAAAGAAAAACCACACTAGTTCTTAGAATCTTTCTCTTTCTTGCAGTCAGAAAATAAATCACTTTTATGGAGCCTGCCTGAGAGTAACAGCAGCAAAAACAATGGCTAACTCTACAGGGTAATTACTACATGCTAATCATTTTATACACAAGCTTTCGTTTAATCTTTATATCAGAAGGGTACTTTTATCAGCCCCATTTTACAGATGGAAAAACTAAGGCGTAGGGCCATTGCCAAATACAGGAGCCTAGAGTTGAGCCAATTATGTCTGACTCTGGAGTCCATGTTTGTAACTACTCACGCTGCCTTCTAGGTACCAGGTGCTTTAACCCATATCGTCACAGACAAAACCGAGGCCCAGAGAAGTGCATTGTCTTGCCCAAGGTCACAGAGCCAGGAAGGGACTATATCAGGACTCAAAATCCAGGTGAGCCTGACTCCTCCCCTCCTGCTGAGATGCTTTGTCTAATGTGGGGACAGTTGGTCCCCCGCAAAGACTCCCCAGGCCACTCACCACATTCTTGTAGAAGTAGTACACCACCATCCTGGCCAGCCGGGAGTAGCACCAGTGGCCATGCACCAGCAGCAGCTTCTTGAGGTGCCTGAAGCGGGAGATGGCGAAGTCGCTGGACATGACGGCCTGCGAGGGCAGAACAGAGACAGGGCGTCCATCATGGCTGCCAGTGCACCAAGAGGCTTGGTTCTAGGGCCAGAGCTAGTAGAGTCTCAAAGGCCTTTTGCCCTCATGTGGTGCTCTTTCTCACTAGAATCCAAAAAGGGCAGGACAGAAGGGGTCAGTGGTCTAGTTTGGCCTTCTGTCTCCTTTTATTTATCCAACAAGCGTTTATTATGGCCCAGTGTGTTTCGGATACCATGCTAGGGTTGGATGGTTACCCAGAGTAGGGGCTTCCGGGCAAGTAATCCTCAAACCCCTGGCTACCTCCTGAGGCAGGCCGTTTGCTCCACGCTCAGATGGCATGTGTCTTCTGCCTTTGTGGTCACTCAGAACAAGACATGATTCCTAGAACTCTTAAGACTCTGAGGTTTGGACAAGCTTAGTTATAAATCCTGGCATGAATCTAGGGAGGAAGCATGCGGTCAGAGGAAGGCTTAGTCTTCTAAAACTGGGTTTCCTTAAGACTGATTAAATTTGACTTTAAATTTTAACTCTAGAAACTCTTCCTTTTCTCCTATTTCCCCTAGCCTCTCCTCCAGAGATTCAGCAACTCCCAAAGCAGCAGAAGACAGTACCCCAGAACTGACTAACATGGCAGACTAATGATGACATCTTGACCTATTTGTTTCAGTTCCTGAGCCCTAAGGTGGGAGGACCCCTTAACTCCTTCCCCATGAGACAGGACAGAAGGATTGGACAAGACCTCAGAGCTGCCCTCAAGACCTGAAGAATCAGTTCATCAACCTTGCTTCACCTCTGCCAATCAGCTGGACCCTTAAACCATGGTGTCTTGTGATTTTTCCCTGTAAAATCTGTCACCTCTATGCCTTTTGGGACTCGGGCTTTCATGTTAGCTCCCTGACTCTGGCCAATTCAGTATTAAACTTTCTATACTGCCATCTCCTGCTGGTGCATTTCTCTGGGCCTGTGCATACAGGCAGATGGACTTAAAGAAAAACATTAGCTTTTAGTGGTAAGGCTTCCCTGAATGATTGGGTACTATTTGGCTTTGGAACATAGGTATCACCAGCTGTGAAAAGCCAACCATCCTTTAATCTTCTTTGTGTTCTGAAGGACTGGGCAGGAGGGAGCTGGTGATGGAGGCTTATCACACAGGCGCCTCCTGACTTTCAAGTGATTATTCTGCAAAATTCTCAGGGAGCAGTTCAACCAACTCCAAAGAATGCCCTAACTCTCCAATAGTGATCAAGGAAGAGACAAGAATAGTTGACGGGAACAGTACCTGCATGCCTTCCTGCCCAGATATTCCAATCCCAATGTCAGCAGCTTGAATCATGCTTACATCATTTGCTCCGTCACCTGAAAGAAGAGAGGTGATGAGGCATCTTTATTCTTGGTCCAACTATTGTGGGACACAGGAGGGTTTTTATACCAGTAGCTCTAAAGGGTCCCATTTTTACTTAATTGAATCCTTTTAACATTTCTCTAGTTTTACAGGAAAAGTCAATTGCTATGGAGTTTGGCCTAGAGGTGTCTTTTCTTCTTTGAACAAGAAGCCCTACTTTTTACCCTTCAACAAATATTTGTGTCCTTTTTCTAGGCACAATATTAGCTACTGGGAATACAATGGGGAGTAAGTGGGACTTGAACTGTGCTTAGAATTTATGCAAACGGCTTTCACAAATGTTACAGTGGACTTTACTGAGGAGCAAATGGAGAATTTGAGCAACATAGGGACTTGGCAAGAGTAATCCAAGGCAAGTGCTAGTGAAGACACTCAGGAAAATTGAGATCTTTCCAATTCCAGAGCTGGTATACCTTCCCGAATTTAGTATCACATGAAATACTGGCCATATTAAGACAACTGGTATGTTTGGACAACTAAGTCATCAGATTGTCAATGGTATTCAAGGACCGGGAGAGTGTTTTGTTTTGTTTTTGAATATAGACAAGTGAGAGTGACTACTTTTTTGGTTGAGGTATATTTAGTTACATTGAGTTCTCATTCAATGAAAATTCAGGAAACTGGAGGTTGTTAGGGCCTATACTACCAAAGAGAGTTTTCTGTAATGATGGAAACGTCATATATATTTACTGCCCAACCTGGAAACCACTAGCCACATGGGACTATTGAAATGTGGCTTGTGAAATTCTATTTAATTTTAAATGTAAATAGCCACAGATAGCTAGGGGCAACTGTGTTAGACAGCATAGTTCCACATCGTGAGTTGTATAGCTCAGAATCCTCTTCCTAATGCTGTATCTATTACAGGAGAGTTGAGCAAACTTTTTCTGTAAAGGGCCAGATATTTTAGGCTTTGTCAGCCAAGATGCAAAATTGAACAACTGTCCTCACATTTAGAAAAGTAAAAGCCATTCTCAGCATCCCTATAGAAAAGCACACAGTGGGCTAGATTCAGCCTGTGGGCCATGGTTTGTATACTATATTGTCTTCACCTCCTGAGCCCACCTCTTTTCCCAGTAGGGTCTCATAATCTACAACTAAATCTCTATTAGACATTATAGAAAAAAATGTCATTGGGGGAGAGAATTTTCTTCCCCTAATTATGGGGCAACAAAATGTATTGATATTAAAATTTTTGTCATTGTAAGTAGCTATTATTCTTACAATGATTATTTTTTTCCTTGATAGTAGAGCAGCATATAATTTTAATCTTCCCCCATAGCAGAGCAAATTCACCTTTTCACCTCTTCCGGTAGCAAACCAGTGGGAGTGAAGGTGTATAATCATGCTCTTTCTCACCCTGCTGGTGTTGTCTCTGTTGCTATGGGAATGAAGCCAATCTCATACTTCAGGGAATCAGTCTCAGGCGATTGCCTGGTTTGTGTCTGAAGTTTTGAAGAGGACAATTCAGGGGAATGGAATTAGAATGCAGTGGCTAAAGCTATGCTCCCTGTATTCTTTCTGCCCACTTCCTCATTTATTTATTTATTTTTTTGGGTGGGGGGGGGCATTGTTTTTACCTGAATACCAGGAGAAAAAATAACATATAATAGGCTTCTTATTTGGAATGCCAGGAAGGACACTCTTTCCATGTCTGTATAAGAAGAAGAGAACCTGGAACCATTTTCAAGAATGTTCCTAAATATAATATTTACTATTTGCATGGTATGTGCTGGGTGTGGGAAGGAAGCATAGGTAAGAATGACATTGTCCCCCGAGCAGGCATACCATCATAGAAAGCATCCCAGCACTTTGGAGTTAGGAGGACTGTGTGCCCTGGATGTTCCCAGAGAAAAGGAGGTTAGGAAGGATTGGAAGAAGGAGGGTTTTACAGAGGAAATAGCTTGTGCAAAGGCAGGGAAGAGGGAGGGAAAGAGAGCAAAGGGATGAGAGAGAAGAAGATGAGGCTGTTGGAGAATGGGAAGTAGTTTCTCTGGGTTGGAACCTAGAGTGCTGGGGAGAGGAAGGTGGTGGCCGGAGGGTTGATGGTTGGTTATTCCTGGAAGGTTTGAAGTAAGTACAAGCGTTATCTCTCTACCTCAACCTTGCTTCAAGTTTAGTCTCCTATGAGAAATTCTTCATCAAAGAAGCCAGCATTTAATTAAGGGTAAACTTTGTGCTGGGTCTTGTATTTAGGAATGAACATACAAAATTAAATATGGGACAGGCCCAACTTTTAAATCTCCTCACCAGCCATCAACACTCAACAGGATATCAAATCCACCAACACCCGAGGTTCATAGCATCGTGCCACATGTTAAATATGAAGGGAGAAATGGTTGACATCCCAGAATTGAGTTGGCCGGGGTGTAGATGAGCTACCTGGATTTGAGGCCCCTCTAGGCTTTGGCCTCCATCCACGTCCTCATTTCTCTGTAGTTGACTTCCTAATCCTGAGAACTGGGATTCACTCTCTGACTCGGCTTCATCTCCTGGCTGCCACACATGTCATTTTGACCTCTCTCCCTTTAAGACAATGACCTTCGGCCTAAGCACCTTGACTTGGATACCTGAGAACCCTTCCTCCCCCAGTCTGGTCCAGGCCACCCATCAGATTAGCCCTCTAAGACTGCCACCCACATCCCACACCTCGGCGTGATGGGTACCTATGGAGAGGGTCATGACGCGCAGCTTGTCTCGCACCAGCTTGACGATCATGCTCTTCTGCAGCGGCGTGGAGCGGCAGCACAGGACAGACCGGCAGTACTGGCTCAGCTCCAGAAACTTGTTCTCCAGCTTCCCCTGGAAGATGGCACTCAGGGTCTTCCCATCGATGACCAGTCCAACCTCCGGCACCGTGGCTCGCGAGGCAGGGGGAGGCGTCTCCGGATGCAGGCGGAACCCAAAGAGCTTGCGCTCTGGCTTCGGTGGTCCGTGAAATTGCTTCACTTCTTCCAGCGCACAGTTGAGGATGGACTCACAAGTTTCCTGTAACGGGTCGGAAGAATGCATGTGGTGTTAGTAAGCGACGTTGGAAATGTAGGTTTAAAAATCTCACTTTATCCTTCAGTAAAATAGTCACCAGACTCTACCGCCATACAGATCACTTACCCGGGAATCATTCTCTGTTTTTTATATTGCTCTGCAATATTTCAAACAACATCAAAGCTGTATTAATTTGGAATCAAAACTAATGGCCCAAAATAGGAGATACTGCTTGGGAATGGGCATGTAATAGCTCAGCAAGATGGGAATGATATGGCGATGGTATGAGAGACTAAACGATACTAATGTGATGGTAAATAGGACAATACATGCTAGAATAATGTTTTGTGTGTGTCATTTTAGCTCTCCTTAGAACAGTCCTGTGTGTAGGAAGGTTTTTTATTTTATTTTTTTTACCAATGTTAGTTTAGAGATGAAGAAATACAAACTGAAATTTTTAGTAACTTGCTCAAGGTCATGCAACTTAGTAGTGGAGGCAGACCAATATTATTCAAATTGTGGCCTCTTAATTGAAAAAAATACATGAACTGTGTGTTTATCTGTTGGTGTGAATGTGCTGGCCACTGTACATGGATGTGAAAGTCTTATTGGTTTAAGGACACTTATTTTTTCTGCTGTAAGTTTACCTTGAAACATAGTGAAGAAGTTTATTTCCTCTTATCAATTCTCCTTCATTCCTTTTGGTTATGTCAGATTTTGTTTCTAAGTATATTCTTCATCCTCTTTCCATTCCGTAAACATCATTTAAAAATAAAGCTGGAGAAAAACTGTAGCAGTCAACTGTATTATCGATTTTAATAGCATTGTGCCGTCTTTACTGAGCAGTATTATTTATTTACTGCCGTGCCAAAAATTTCCTCCAAAAATGAATTTTAAAAGGTCCAAAGTGAGTCAATGTAAATGAAGTCATTAAATAAAAAAAAAAACAGCACAGGCAATACGTGGATTTAAAAAAAATTTGTGAAGTTCTAAAATGACAGGTTTGGGAACTATTGATCTAGAAGTTCTTGAAAATGTTGTAATTTCTTCTGGAGGCAGTAAGACTGCAGTTTATTATTCCCGAGCCTTCCTTTAGGGAACACTGAAGAGGCAGCCAGTGTGCACAAACCCTACAGCTCCACAGGAAGTAGTTCAAGCAGCCTGTGGTTACACCTGAAATACTTACTTGGGGAAGAGATCAAGATAGTCCTTGCTCAAAGCTGGGATGAGCATACATTTAAAAAATCCCTCCAGCATAGGACCGCTGCAAGGCATTGGGAATGTAATCTTCCAAATAAAACCCCCACAATCTGAATTTTCTATGTAATAATCCCATTAGTTACTGCTCATGTAACAGTTGGTATGTGGGATACGGTGGTAGGCAGCCCTTTAGCTGGTTCTCAGTGATCTCCACCCCCCAGGACTCAGGCCCTTGTGCAATCTCATGAGGGCTAGGACTCAGCGACTCCTTTTTATTGAAGGGAATTCTGCCAAAGTGACGGGATGCCACACCCAGGTTAGTTTATAAAGACGGGCTACCGCTGCCACATTCTTTCCCACCGCCTTGGATGGCTTTCCTGGGGAAACCTGTGGTCAGGCTGCAGAGCGCTCTGTGGAGATGCCCACACAGCAAGGACCAGGCCTGCTAACAATCCTGCCCTTGAACTTGGAAGAGGTCCCCTCCATCCCCAAACGACCCATCCCATGGAGCCTCTAGCTCAGTGGTTCTCAACCTTTCTAATGCCGCAACCCTTTAATACAGTTCTTTATGTTGTGGTGATCCCCAACCATAAAATTATTTTTGTCGCTACTTCATAACTGTAATTTGCTACTGTTATGAATCTTAATGTAAATATCTGTGTTTTCTGATGGTCTTAGGAGACCCTGCTAGCTGTTCACAACCCACAGGTTGAGAACCGCTACTCTAGCTGAACACACAACACTGATTGACAGCTTGACTGAAACCTCCAGAGAGACCTTGAACCAGAAGGACATACCCACTCCTGGACTTCTCACCCACAGAAACCTTGCGATAATAAATGTTTCTCTGCTTTTAGTGGCTAAGTTTTGACATCATTTGTCAACAAATACATTTCTTATGCTCATAAATATTTTCCTCCTGTGATCTTATTTAATCATCCAAAATAGCCTCTGAAATAAATCTTTTCTAAATGAAGTTCAGAGTTATGGTATCTGGACAACATTAAGCTTTCAGATATGTTGTTAATAATAGCATTAATAGCGACTATTATTAGTTTCTATCTAATACTCTAGTTCCTTCTAAGACCCCTCTACAGATCAACACTTCCAGTGATGGGTTATTAATTCTCTCATCTTATGGCTGAGAACCCTGAGGTCTAGATAGATCCCCTAACTTGCTTATGGCTTTAAGATGCATAACAAAGAAACAGTAGCTCTAAATCAATTTATAATGAACTAGGCAGATAAAAACCCTTGGAGAAAATATCCACTGAATATGTAATTACATTAAACGGGGGTTGAAATAAATCCGAGATTTAGAATGGATTTCCCCAGAGTCTCTCTTGACATATCTAAGCATCCACTCCTTTTCCCCAGACAGGAAGCTGAGAAAGACTCATAGGCTTAGCACGCCCAGGGGTGTGGGTAGAAACTAACAACCAGGCACCATCATGGAAGGTTCCAGACAACTTTAAAGAGTTGCTAGTGACCGAAAACATGGGATGTGGCCCACTGTTCCTATGGACCTTTGGGTAATTAATCAGCAAACACCTGCTACCTGCAGGAAAGCATTGCATTTAACAGAACCCCTAATCCCCAACACACACAGGCTGGCTCCCAGGTTTGCTGGGTTGCAAAGACCTTTTAGAATCACCTTGCATGAAAGGATCTTTGCGAACAACATTTCCATTGTCAGCAGAGTAGCGTGACATCGACACTATTACGGGGATCAAGCACTCAAGCAAGCTGCAAATTGCTTTCTCTCCTACGCATCATCTTAATGTCAGATATTTCCCCGAGATTATTTTCATTTAGAAAATTCTTCGGGGTTTCATCTAATCATAGCATCATCTGTGCATCTGACAGGAGAGTAAATGGGTTTTCTCACTCATCTAAAGGGCCTGAGGCACTTCCCATAGCACACACTATCTTTTATAAAGGTGCCTATGTGGATTCTTCATGAAATCAATGCCAAGTTCGAACCTCACAAACTTCTGGATTCTGATCAGCTTCAGGCAACGATGAAAGTCCGAGATTCCATCCTCCTCTTGCCTTTTCCCCTGTGGTCTGTCTTCCCCATTTTCCTCTCTCTGCTCCACCCTTCTCCCCCGGGCATGCTCTAGGTCTCCCGGTCCCCTCCACTCACACCCCATAACACAGTGCTTTCCTTGTTAACACCCACCTCTCATGCCATCCCTGCCTCCTCCTGATAGGAGCACACCAGTCAGCGCCCCCTTCCCATATTCTCAACAAGACAGTGGGAGTCCACTTTCTGCAGTTGGCATGGGGAAAATAGACTTCGCCTCTTAAATATAAAACCACGTTACAACTTTGAATATTCTTCTTCAGACTGGACACAGCCCTCTCTCTAAACCTTGCTCTATGCCACCCATAACCTGGTTGGGTGGGGAAAAAAAAATCACAGTTTTAGAACTGGGCTTTTTTCTGTCTCCAAACCCATCAAAATGGACTGATGTTGTGCGTCATTCCCTCCAGGATCTATTCTGTGGCGAACTAAAGTGACTTACAAATTGGAGCTGAAGTTGTAAACTCAGAATAATTTCAATGTAACTGAGGCTTTTTTTCAATGGATGGATCATCCAAGGTATCGGCTCTGCTAGCGATCGGCATGGTGTCATGCAGTCCGCACTGGCCTGCTGCTCTCCGCTTACTCTGTCAGAACCACAGGGTGAACCTGGGCAGATGGCAGCCTCAACGAGCCTCATTTTCTTGCTCTGTAGAGTGAGGAAGGTGGGCCAAGGGGAGAATCCAGGAGAGGTGGGATTCTGAGTATGTACTGTTAGAGTTTAACAGCGGTTCTCAACCTGTGGGTCGCGACCCATTTGGGGGTCGAATGACCCTTTGACAGGGGTCGCCTAAGACCATCAGAAAACACAGATATTTACATTACGATTCATTAACAATAGCAAAATTACAGTTATGAAGTAGCAACGAAAATAATTTTGTGGTTGGGGGTCACCACCACATGAGGGATGGTATGAAAGGGCCGCTGCATTAGGAAGGTTGAGAACCACTGTGTTAGACAGAAGGTAAGTACACCGGCCCACCATATGTGGGGAGGGGGTTAAGGGACATTGGGCTGCTGGACTTCCAGAATCCTCTGAGCTCCAAGATGCTGGGAGGGTGACTTCCTCAAATACCCGCATGCCACCACTCAGCCTGTCCTCTGTTGGCCCGAGCTACTCTGGACAGTGGGCCCCACTGTGGCCTCACCTGACTTTCCGTGTTAATGGAGTACACAGTGTCGGTCTGATCCAGCAGTCGGCAGGAGTAGGCGATGTTGACCGCGGTCTCCTGCTTATCGCCAGTCAGGACCCAGAGCTGCATCCCAGCTTCCCGCAGGGCCGCGATTGTGTCTGGAACTCCTTCCTGCAGCCGGTCTTCGATGCCAGTGGCCCCTGGAGTGATCAGAGACACCGGAGGTCACGTTCACAGGGTGGAAAAGCAGCTGCCTGATTTCCCTGGAGCCCTATCGAGCCAGGCAGTAGTTATTAAATTTCTTCCACGTTCTAGGCTGTGCTAAGCACCCAGAATCCAGCAGTGAACACACAGAACTGACCTCTACCCAGGGCCTGTTGAATAAGAAGGGTCGATGACTGAGCTATAGGAGCAGCCCAGGATGCAGACCTATACCAAGAGGCCTGAACTTCATCTAGAAGGCCAGAGAAGGCCTTGCTGAGAAAGTGTCCTATCAGCTCAGACCTGGAAGAGAAAGCCAAGAGGCGGGGGAGAAAGTGAATTCCAGGCAGAGGGATCAGCATGTGTCAAGGCCCTGGGGTCAGAGTAAGAGGAGACACAGAAAAGGAGGCAGAGTAGGGTGAGAAATGAGGCCAGGAGGTAGGCTTTGCTGAGCAGAGCATGAGAAGATTGGAATTTATTTGGTAGCCGAGAAAGCTATTAAAGGGACTGAACGTTGGAGAGTGGCAGGATCAGTTTTGAGTTACAAGGACATTCTTCTAGAGAACGGATCGGAGTTTCCAGCAAGCAGCATGCACAACGTGGGGCTAACAGTCAGAAGCCGAGCAGGGGTGCAGACAGCTGCTGGCATAGTGGCAGCGGGAGGGCAGAGAAACAAAGAGGCTGAAATCCTGGCCACGCAACCGCTTCCAGCAGAATTAATAGAGATCCAGGTTTCTGCTCGTTTTCTTGGAGAGAATTAAACATGCAGCTTCCCTACATTTTTTGAATCATCTCCAGCTTCGCCTCAACCTAAATATTGAATAACAGCGGTTAAGCAAAAAATAAACCGGCATTTACATGGAGATTCATTTCAGAGCCCAGGCCCATTTCACTCTGGGCAGGAGCAAGGCATTCATTTCTTTCAACGATTCCAAGTGACAATGGGTTGGCAGAGCCGCTGCGCTGAAGGCATAGGGAAAAGATCACCCTATTCTGGGGCTGAGCGACACTGGGAGGCAGCTTTGCCAGGGGCGGGGCGCTTTCTGGGCGGCCAGGTGAGCTCTCTGCCCGCCCCGGCCCTCTCCTTCCCCAGCCGCCTCCAGGGAAGACAAGCACCCTCGCTGTCATGAAATGCGCCTGCTTTGTGTTTGAGGCCCAAACAGCCAGGTACACCACCCCTGGGAAGAGGGATGGCCGGGCCCCAGCTTTCCCTCCCAGGGTTGGCCTCTGGAGCTGATGGATGTTGTGGGGAGCAGAGTGAAGGCGAGAGGAGGAAAAACACATTTGTGTGTGTGTGTGTGGGAAAGAGAAAATGAAAGGGGAAGGCATGAAGGCCTTTCCCAGCAAAGCGGGCTGACGGGTCCTGACAAGTGTGTTCTCTCTCGTGGAACCAGCCGGCGAGCCCTTCTCATCAACAGAGACCAGCGCTCCCGAAATGTGGGACCGCAGGGCAGAGGAGGGTCAGCGCTCTGGTGGGATGACCCACTGGTGACCCTGTGTGGCGGGTGGAGCTCTCTGGCCTCGAGACTGCCTGTTGGAATGAGTTCTCATAACCAGCTTTCAAGGGGACCTTGGGAGGCAGCAAACCAAACACAGAAACAAAAGGCTGGGGGAAGGGACGGAGCAGAACTCCGTTTGTTGAGCACCTACTATGTCCAGATCTCACTGCTGCTTTTACATAGAAAGGCTTCCTGCAGCAGCGCTGGGCCTCCATGCCCCTTGCCCCTGGCCTGGCTGAGCAGCCTGGGGTGTGGGTTTTATCCAGAAAAGGAGCTCGGCTCGGAGGCTGTGGGGATGTGTCCCTGGACCCACAGCAAGGTCTGGCAGAGCTACGCCCTGACCCTCGTGCCCCCGGGCAGCATCGCCTTCTGAGGTGGAAGAAAGCCGCCCCGTGGCCAGCGTGTGCATGCTGACCCACAAGGCCTCTCCTAGGTCTGACCCCCCGGCTGTGAGGTGAATCCTGATGAAGGAAGCTTCCCTGCTCTCTCAGCAATGCTTTCCATCCACCAGGAATCCAGCGCCGGCTCTTCACGTGGCCTCAATGCCGCTCCTCTTCCCCCCAGCGTACCAATCTCACTTCTGGGCAGAAAGCACAGATCTGTCCCTGCTTTCCCTCCCGTCCCCGTCCCCTCTCCAAACAGTCAGCATGCGATATGCGTGGCCCTTCCTAATCTGGGTCCTGCTGACCTCCCCGCCACTCTCCAGGGTCTGGCCATAGTAGACCTGGGTTACCAGCTGGCCCTTCCCATTTCCTGGAACACGGTCCCCTTTGGCCTGACC
>PVJN01021932.1:0-34213 GCA_004026805.1 Lasiurus borealis
AGGGTTTTACTACACTCTTGGATGATTAGTGCTCTGAGCATGTTTTCATATATCTTTGGCCTTCCTTCTGTCTTTTTTCAAAAAGTATTTATTTAGGTCTGTTGCCCATTTTTTGATTGGGTCATTTATCTTCCTTTTGTTAAGTTGTATGAGTTCCATGTAAATACTGGAGATTAAACCCTTATCGGTGATAAAATGGGCAAATATGTTCTCCCATGCAATGAGCTTTCTTTATGGTTTCTTTTGCTGTGCAAAAGCTTTTAATTTTGATGTAGTCCCATTTGCTTATTTTCTCTTTAGTTTCCATTGCCCTGGGAGTGATATCAGTGAAGAAATTTCTTCAGCATATGTCTGAGATTTTGCTGCTTGTGGTTTCCTCTAGTATTTTTATATTTTCCCATCTTTTGTTTAAGTCGTTTATGACATTTTGAGATTATTTTTGTGTATGGTGTAAGTTGGTGGTCCAGCTTCATTTTTTCCCCACGTTATCTGTCCAATTTTCCCAACACCATTTATTGAAGAGACTGTCTTGATTCCATTGTATGTTGCCTCTTTAGTTAAATATTAATTGAGCGTGGTAGTTTGGGTTGATTTCTGGGTTCCCTATTCTATTCCATTGATCTATATGTCTGTTCTTGTGCCAGTACCAGGCTGTTTCGAGAACAGTGGTTTGTAATACAGTTTGATATCTGGTATTGAGATCCCATCTTTTTTTTTTTTTTTTTAATCAGGATTGCTGCAGCTACTCGGGTTCTTCTTTTTATTCCAGATGAATATCTGCAGAGTTAGTTCTAATTCTGTGAAATATGCCTTTGGTATTTTAATGGGGAATGCATTGAATCTATAGATTGCTTTGGGTATTATGGACATTTTAATGATGTTGATTCTACCAATCCATGAGCTTGGTAGGCATCAGTGAAGAAATTCCTTTGGCATATGTATGAGATTTTGCTGCCTGTAGATTCCCCTAGTATTTTTATGGTTTCCCATTTTATGTTTAAGTCCTTTATTCATATTGAGTTATTTTTGTGTCTTCCTATAGCTCTTTTTTCAGTGTTCTGTAGTTTTCTGATTAAAGGTCTTTTACCTCCTTACTTAAATTTATTCCCAAGTATCTTAAATTTTTGGTGCAATGGTAAATGGGATTGTTTTTTTAGTCTCTATTTCTGTAAGTTCACTTTTGGTATATAAAAATGCCATGGGTTTCTTGACATTAATTTTGCATCCTGATATAGTGCTGAATTCATTTAAGTCTAATAAATTTTTATGGAGTCTTTAGGGTTTTCTACATATGGTATCATGTCATCTGCGAATAAGGACAGTTTTACTTCTTTTTCAATGTGGATGCCTTTTATTTCTTCTTCTTGTGTGATTGAAATGGCTAGTACTTCCAGTACTATGTCCAAAAAGAGTGGTAAGAGTGGGCATCCCTGTCTTGTTCTGTTCTTGGGGAAAATGGTTTTAGTTTCTGCCCATTGAGTGTGATGTTGGCTGTGGATTTGTCATATAAGGTTTTTATTATGTTGAGGTATGATCTTTCTATTCCCACCTTGCTGTGAGTTTTTGTCAAGAAAGGATGTTGGATTTTGTCAAATGCTTTTTCTGCATCAATTTATATGACTATGTGATGTTAATCTCTCAATTTGTTAATGTGATATGTCATGTTTATTGATTTGCAGATATTGTACTATCCCTGCATCCCTGGGATAAATCCTACTTGGTAATGTTGTATGATCTTTCTGATGTAATGCTGGATCCAATTTGCTAGAATTTTGTTGAGGATTTTGGCATCTATGTTCATGAGAGATATTGGCCTGTAATTCTCTTTCATTGTGTTGTCTTTATCTGGTTTTGGGATTAGGGTGATGCTGGTTTCATAGAAGGGGCTTAGAAATGTTTCTTCCTCTTGAATTTTTTGAAATACTTTGAAGAAGATAAGTTTTAATTCTTCCTTGAATGTTTGGTAAAACTCCCCTGAGAAGCCATCTGGCCCCAGGTTTTTGTTTACTGGAAGCTTTTTGATTACTGCTTCAATTTCTTCCATACTTATCAGTTTATTGATATTTTTAGATTCTTCCTGATTGAGTTTTAGAAGGTTGTATTTTTCTAGGAATGTGTCCATTTCCACCAGGTTGTCTAGTTTGTTGGAATAGAGTTGTTCATATGCTTTTAAACAAGCCTTTGTATTTCTGTGGGGTCTGTTGTTATTTCTTCTCTTTCATTTCTGATTTTGTTTATTTGGGTCCTCTCTCTTTCCTTCTTGGTGAACCTGGCTAAAGGTTCATCAATCTTGTTTATCCTTTCAAAGAATCAGCTCTTGGTTTCATTTATCTTTGTGTGTGTGTGTGTGTGTGTTTGGTCTCTAGGTAATTTATTTCTGCTCTGATCTTTATTATTTCCTTCCTTCTGCTCATGCTGGACTTTGCTTGTTGCTTTCTTTCTAATTCTTTGAGATGAAGAGTTAGAGAATTACTACCATTTTTTTTTTTTTTTTGAGGTAGGCCTGTAGAGCTATAAGCTTCCCTTTCAGGACTACTTTTATTGTGATATATTTTCATTGTCATTCATTTCCAGGATGTTTTTAATTTCTTTGATCTCTTTGGTAACCCAAACATTGTTTAATAGCATGCTGTTCAGCTTCCAAGTGTTTGAATATTTTGGATTGTTTTTATTGTAATTTATATCTAATATTATGCCATTGTAATCAGAGAAGATGCTTGATATGATTTCAATCTTCTTGAATTTGGAGAGACTTTGCTTGTCACTCAATATGTGGTCTACCTTTGAAAACATCCCTTGAGAAGAAAATGTGCACTTGAGAAGAATGTATATTCCATGGCGTTGGGATAAAATGTTCTAAAGATGTCAATTAAGTCCATCTGATCTAATGAGTCATTTAGGATTGCTGTTACTTTGCTGATTTTTAAAAAAATATATTTTATTGATTTTTTACAGAGAGGAAGGGAGAGAGATAGAAAGTCAGAAACATCGATGGGAGAGAGACATCAATCAGCCGCCTCCTGCATGCCCACAGTGGAGATGTGCCCGCAAGCAAGGTACATGCCCCCAACCAGAATTGAACCTGGGACCTTTCAGTCCACAAGCCAAACCGGTCTCGGCACTTTGCTGATTTTTTTTTTTTTTTTTTGTCTAGAGTATTTATCCAGTGATATCATTGGTGTATTAAAGTCCCCTCCTATGATTGTATTGTTGTTGATCTCTCCCTTGTTATCTTCCAGGAATTTTTTTTTTTTTTATGTATTTGGATGCTCCTGCATTTGGCAGGCTGCTCACGGGTTATATTAGGGTTATATCCTCTTGCTGTATTTATCCACTTATTATTATGAAGTGACCTTCCTTATCTCTTGTTATTGCCTTCATTTTGAGGTCTATTTTGTTAGATATAAGTATTGCTACCCCAGTTTTTTTTTTTTCTACTTGCCTGAAAGATATTTTTCCATCCCTTCACTTTCAGTCTGTGTGAGTCCCTTGTTCTGAGGTGGGTCTCTTGTAAACAGCATATAAATGGGTCATGTTGTTTTTTTTTTAATCCATTCAGCCACTTGGTGTCTTTTGATTGGAGTATTTAGTCCATTCACAATAAAGTTATTATTGATATGTACTTGTTTGTAGCCATTTTTACTTTTTGTGTCTGTGTTCCACTTATCTTTTTATTTCTTCTTTTTACACCAGTCCCTTTAGCATTTCTTGCTAAAGAAATTGCTGGCTTGGTGGTGATAAACTCCCTTAGCATTTTTGTTGTTGTTGTTGTTGTTGTTGTTTTGTTGTTGTTGTTATTTTGTCTGTGAAGCTCCATATTTCCCCTTCAATTTTGAATGATAGCCTTCCTGGATAAAATATTTTTGGATTTAGTCCCTTCCTTTTCATCATTTTGTAAATTTTCCTTCATTCTTTTCTGGTCTGGTGTGTTTCTGTTGAGAAATAATTTGATAATCTAATGGGAGATTCCTTGTACATAACTTTCTTTCTCTCTCTTGCAGACTTTAAGATTCTCTCTTTGTATCAAACATTTGCCTTCTTAATTATGATGTGTCTTGGTATGTATCTTTTCAGATTCATCTTGTTTGGGACTCTCTATGCTTATGTGATTATTTTCTTCCCCACATTGGGGAAGTTTTCTGATATAATTTCTTCAAATAGGTTTTCTAAACCTTGTTCCTCTTCCTGTCATTATAGCACCCCTATTATTTGTATGTTGCTTCGTTTCATGTTGTCCCATAGCTCCCTTAGGCTCTCATCCTGTCTTTTAATTTTTTTTTCTCCAATTGTATTTCACTTTGGGTGTATTTTGTTTCCCTGTCTTCTAATTCACTAATTTGCTCCTCCCCATCTCCTAATCTACTGTGGAAAATTTCCATGGTGTTTTTTTTGCAACTCTATCACTCTTTATTTCTTCTTGATTCTTATATAAGTTGTTTTTTTTCACCCATCCAATTTATGAACTGTATGACCCTTACTCTGAATTTTTTTCTGACATATTGCATGCCTCTGTTTCACTGAGCTGCTTTTCTGGTGATTCCTCCTTTTCTTTCCTTTGGGGTTTTTTTTTTGTCTACCAAATTTTATTCTCAACAGAGGATCTAGGTGTCGAGTCATGCAGAGTCTGCTCCTTGGGTGGCAATGGCTCTTTGGGCAGTGGCTGCTCCTCAGGTAGTTGCAGCAGTGGCTGATTCTTTGTTGGCAGCAGCTCCTCTGGTGGATTCTGTTCACAGCAGTGGTGGCTTCTCTGGCTGGTGAGGGGAGGCTACTCACACAGCTGCTGCTCCTCAGATGGGGGTGGGTTGATTACAAGGCTGTTGCTCCTCAGATGGGACAGGCTGCATGCAGCTGCTTCTCCTGGGGTGGGGGTAGGCTGCTCATGCAGCTACTGCTCCACAGACTGGGGTGATCTGCTCAAGGAGCTACTCTCCTGGGACATGGAGTGGGATGCTCATAGATGGGGGCAGACTGCTCACGGGGCTGCTGCTCATCAGATGGGGCAGACTGCTCATGCAACTGGAGCTGCTGCTCCTGTGATGAGGGCAGACTTCTTGTGAGCTGTGGCTCCTCTTATGGTTGTGGGCTGTTCATGGAGACTACCAATCCTCAGACAGGGGCAGTATGCTTGCAAGGCTGCTGTTCCTTGGACAGGAACAGGTTGCTTGCAGGACTGCTGCTCCTTAGACCGGGGTGGACTGCTTATGCAGCTATTGCTCTTCTAATCATTGAGCTGCTCATGCAGCTGGGGTGCCTATGAAGGGGGCAGGCTGTTTGTGAGGCTGATGCTCCTTGTACAGGGTGAGTGCTCACACAGCTGCTGCTCCTCAAATGGGGGTGGGCTGCTCGTATGGTTGCTGCTCCTCAGACAGGCACTGGTTGTGTGCGGCTGC
Organism: Lasiurus borealis; assembly: GCA_004026805.1. Lineage (NCBI taxonomy): Eukaryota > Metazoa > Chordata > Mammalia > Chiroptera > Vespertilionidae > Lasiurus > Lasiurus borealis. The sequence continues at coordinate 5,391 of PVJN01021932.1, forward strand.
TGCTCCTTGTTTGGTGGCGGGGGGGGGGGGGAGGCGGGGGCGCGTCTTGCACAGGTGCTGCTCCTCAGATGGGTATAGGCTGTTTCTGGCCTCACAGATCGCACCACCACAGGCCGCTCACTGCCAACCACAAAGTCAAAGCCATATATAGGGTCACTTGTCACAGTGTCTCTGCTGGCAGCTGCTCACATTCCATATCATTTGTGCTCTCTTCATGTATCACATGACTTCCTTTTCTGCCTCCTCTTCCTCCTCCTCTTTGGAGGCACAGCATGGTGATGGCAGTGGCAGCAGCAATGGCAGGACTAAGGTGCCCATGTCCCCAACCTCCGCACAGGTGTGTGGCTCAGTACTTTTATTCAATTTAAGATATACATATTGCCCTTAGGCAGGCAATTCTGGTAGCAGAAAGACTATCCTAAAGGTCAGTAAATATTAGTAAAGATTTACATTGAGACTATTAGCTCAGGAAGTTGCTTGAGCCACCGTTGTCTCAACTAAACAATCAGTGCATAGTGTTGACCCTTGCCAGAGCTCAAGGTCCATCAGCCTTCTGGGTTCCTGAGAGCATAGACAATGGATAGCTACCAACACAAACTACTCTGCTTTTAAAGGGTAAAATGAGACTGCGCAGGGTGGCTCAGTGCTTGATCATCTACCTATGAACCAGCAGGTCACAGTTTGATTCCCGGGCAGGGTATATGCCCGAGTTGTGGGCTGCTCCTCAGTGTGGGGCATGCAGGACTCAGCTGATCAATGATTTTCTCTCATCATTGATGCTTCTATTTTTCTCTCTCCTTAACTCTCTCTGAAATCAATAAAACTGTATTTTTAAAAATAAAAATAAATTTAAAAATAAAAAATTACCTTTCATACTTTGCTCCATCTAAATTATTCTTGAGAGCACATAGTTCCTGCAGATATAGTTCTTATATCTGTGTGTTTGTTTAATGTCTCACCATGCTACAATGTTAGTTCCATGATACTAGGGGCTAGGAGTCTATTGTGCACTACTATATTCCCTTCCCTGGCACAGGGCCTAATTGTTGAATGCACAAACCATATCCTCCCACCTCAAATACAAGTATAAGAGAAAAAAGTACCCACCTTATTTCCAAAATGAAAGTTGTTTTACTGTGGTCTGCAATCATAAGTATAATATGTGATCATTATAAATCTTCAGAAAATAGAGCAAAGTGTCTAGAAGCAAATTTTAAAATTACATGTAATCTAATTATCCTAAGAAAAGCACTCATTACTTTGATATATTTCTTCTTGCTGGATATATACAGATATAAATGTATAGATGATATAGATATAGATAAATAGACACACACATTTCAAAAAAATGGAATTCGTGTTATAAAGCTCTTTTATAAGATTACTCTATACTGAATATCCTTTCAACTCAGTCTTTGCTGACATCTTGAATTATTCCCTAAGGATAAATTACTAGAAGCTGAATTGCTGGATCAAAGTAAATGAACAGTCCTAAGGCTTTAAGCAATGCACTGAAATTGCCTTCCAGACAGACTGAACCACTTACACTCCCCTGTGCCAAAAGACAGTACCTACTATCTTGTACCCTCACCGACACTAGTTCTACATTTTTAAAAATTACTATGCATTTGATAGTCATCATTGATTTAGTTTGCACTTCTGTTTATTAGTGAGGAAGAACTATTTTTCATGTCTGAGGCCCATATAAAGTTCATTATTCTAATGCTTGTTATCATCCTAAGGTGCAATCACCCTCTGTCAGCCCTGGTTTTGCATCTTATTTTCCTCCTGTGTTTGCTGAGTAACACTGGGGCAGAGGTTAACTTAGCTTAGATACCATTTCATTGACTGTAAAAGGAGGATAGCCCATCCATCATAGTATTGGCATGAGGATTAGTTACATGGTATGTGTAAGAAATTTATCACCATATCTAATACTTAGTAAGTTTTAGTAAAAAAATAGAACATGAAAAAATAAGTTGGTGTTACATACTCTCAAGAGAAAGAACTTCATTCTATGTCCTGAGTTTAATATTAGCTATGAGTTGGGCTATTTATTTGAAATTGATTTTTAAAGGCATCCAGTTTACCAAATCTTTTGCTAGAAGTATTTGTTCAATTTTATGAAATATTTATTTGACATCTATTGAAATTATCATCTGCTCAGTCACATTTGGAATATTTGCTGATTTGATTAATTATAACAATGAAATTTTTAATATTGTATCAACCTTACATTTGCTCAGTCAGTCAGAAAATATTTATTAAGCATCTACTATGTGCAAGGCATTTTTCTGGGCTTTGTGGATACAGTATCAGCAAAAAGGACAAACCAAGTCTCAGCTCTTGTAGAAATCACATTCTAGTGGGAGAGAGAAGAGAGGGGGAAAGAGAGACAGAGAGGGAGGGAGGAAGAGGGAGAGAGAGAGAGAGAGAGAGAGAGAGAGAGAGAGAGAGAGAGAGAGAAGCGAGGAAGGAAGGACGGAAAAGAGAAAGTAAAGATAGAATGATAGACTGCAAAAGACAGGAATACACTTGGCTTCTCTGAAGAATGTTGGCTAGGAAGTCTTTGGAGAGTATAAGTGGGGACTGACTATCTCATTTATGTGTAAAAATGATTATTCTGGCTGCTGTGTGGGAAATGGGCTAAAGAAGAGCAAGAGTAAAAGTGAGAAAATCATTTAGAAGGAGGCACTTGTCCAAATGTAAGCTGATGGAATACTTTGGCTTGGACCACAGAGCTAGCAGTGCAGGTATAATTGGGATATATATATATATTTTTTTTTTTAAGAAAATGACCAGAAAAATCACTAATAGATGGGCTATGGGGCATAAGAGAAGCAGAGGAGTCAGAGGTAGTAGGATAGAGTTACCATATATTGAAATTAGGACTGCAGAAAGAGCAGGCTTTGGTCCTAGTTGGTTTGGCTTAGTGGATAGAGTTGGACTGAAGGATCCTGAGTTCAATTCCCCATCAGGGCACGTGCCCCAGTTGCTGACTCAGTCCTCAGTAGGGGGCATGCAGGAGGCAGTGGTTCAATGAATGATTCTCTCTCATTATTGATGTTTCTGTCTCTCTTCCTCTCCCTCTCTGAAATCAATAAAAAACATTTAAAAAAATAAATTATACCATTAATACCAAGCACCAGAACTTGAAGTATTGGCATATTAAGAGGAGATTAAGGGAGAAAGAAACCAAGATGGTGGCATAGGTTAACACCTCAACTTCTGCCTCATACAACAATTTCAAAACAATAGCTAAAAGACAGAACGGACATCATCCAGAACCATAGGAAATCTGGCTGAGCAGAAATTCTACATCTAGAAGAAGAAAGGAACACACGGAGACTCAGAGGAGCTGCACAAAGTTGAGGTACAGAGACACATGCATGGAAAGGACGGGTGGAGGAATGCCTGGGTGGTTTCCTCTAGCGTGACAGACAGAAACTCCCGACTGCACTGAACCCCAGTTCCGACTGTACTAAACCCCAGTTCTGGGCTTGACTAGTATGCGGGGAGTCTGGACTGTCAGGAAAAGGGAACAGTGCACAGAAACTCAGGGGATCCACAAAAGGCAGAGGTCTGGAGGCAAGCATACATACATGCGTGAGTGCATGCAGAGAATTGACTGCTGATTGTGGTGCTGGCTTTCTCTAGGAGGAGGAAAACAGAACCTCTCCACTGCACTGAACTCCAGTTCTGACTGCACTGAACCCCAGTTTTAGGTGAGACTCTGGGGACCCAGGCTCATACAGGTCCCTGGAGTACATCGAAACACATAGGAGCCGTGGAAGGCAGAAGTCAGGAGGCGCATGCGTGAGTGTGCGTATAGAGGTCTGCAGCAATTACCAAGGGACACTGAGACCCAGGGGCAAGGCTGACAGGAAGCCAAGGCTGTCTGCTAAGCTCTGAGACTCCACCCCATCCAAGCCAAGCACAGACGCTTTTGCAATTTTGCAAGTCTTATCTCATAAGGCTGACTCCAGCACAGAAGTTCTCCCGGCATAGACACAGCTGATCCTCACAGCCAATTGGCCTAGAGGTCAATTCCCCCTAGTGATACAACAACAAATAAGATTTAACTAAAACAAGGCTGTACATACAGTCCACAAAGGGATGCACCAAGAGTATACACCTTAGGTAACTGGGGAGATGCAGCTACTGGGCCTTATAGGACAACTAGCACACAAACCTACTCTACCAACTCAGGGAAGCAGCGAAAATGTGGAGACAAAGGAACAGATCACAAACGAAAGAAATGGAGGAAAACAGATGACTGGATATAGAGTTCAAAGCCATGGTTATAAGGCTTTTCAAGAATTTCCTAGAAAAGGCCAATAAATTTAGCAAGACCACAGAGGATATGAAAAAGGACCAACTAGAAATTAAACATACACTGACTGAAATAAAAAATATACATAGATCTAACAGCAGAGTAGAGGACCACAATAATCTAGTCAAAGATTTGAAATACAAAGAAGCAGAAAACACTCCACTGGAAAAGCAAAAAAAATTTTCCAAAAATATGAAGATAGAGTAAGGAGTCTCTGGGACAACTTCAAGCATACCAACATCAGAATTATGGGGATGCCAGAAGAAGAAAGAGACCAAGATACTGAAAAGCTATTTGAAGAAATAATGACTAAAAACTCCCCCCACCTGGTGAAAGAAATAGACTTACACATTCAGAAAGCACACAGAACCCCATACAAAAGGAATCCAAAGAGGACCACATCAAGACACATCATAATTAAAATGCTAAGGGGAAAAAACAGAGAGAATATTAAAAGCAGCAAGAGAAAAACAGTTTATTACCTACAAGGGAGCACCCATACACTTTTCAGCTGATTTCTCAACAGAAACTATACAGGCCAGATGGGAGTAGCAAGAAATATTAAAATGATAAATAGCAAGAATCTACAATCAAGATTACTCTACACAGAAAAACTATCATCCAGAATTGAAAGTCAGATAGAGCTTCACAAATAAGAAAAATCTAAAGGAGTTCATCACCACCAAACCAGTATAAAATGAAATGTTGATAGGTACTCTTTAAGAAGAGGAAGAAGAAGAAAAAGGTAAAGATAAAAATTATGAACAACAAATTCATATCTATCAACAAGTGAATCTAAAAATCAAGTGAATTAAATATTGAATAAAATACACTGGTGAATATAATAGAATCAAGGGCATAGAAAGAGTGGACTGAGATTTCTCATGGGGAAAGGGTGAGGAGAGTGCAGGAAGAGAATGGACAAAAATCGTACACCTATGGATGAGGACAATGGGGGGAAGTAAGGGCCGAGGGTGAGGTGGGAACTGGGTGGAGAGGAGCAATGGGGGTAAAAAGGAGGAACAATTTTAATAATCTGCCCAATGAAGATTTATTAATTTTTTTAAAAAAGAAGAGATTGAGGGATCCCTGAGAAAAAGACTTGAAATATAATGAATTCAGGTGACTCTTCAGTCTGAACCTAAACCCTACTATATACACTACGAAGTTTCTACAGAAGAGAGGCCTCCGCAGCATCACATATGTAACCAAACCTTCCCATAGAATGAGGATCTAATGAGCCATCAGGGAATTCACAAAGCTAAAAATCTATGTATAAGTAATACATGTGGGAAAACCTTCAGAGGAAGCCCAGATATTATTTAACACCAGATAACACTAGAGAGAGGATCCTTATATGTAATTAATGTGGAAAATCCCTCAGTCAAAGTTTAGTTCTCAAAAGCCTCGGTGATTTTAATATAGTAAAAAAACGAATCAGTGCAGCTATTGTGATAAAGTTTTCTATATGTGTTCAAACCTTATTATGGGAAAGAAGCCTAACATATGAATGGATATAGAAAAGCCTTCAGCCAGAATCCATTTAAATGGAATAAAAAAATCAGATTTCCCAGGAGTGAGAAAATCTATGGATATAATGAATGTGGGAAGGATTTTAGACAGAGCTCAACCCCGTAAAATATCCAAGAATTCACCCTGGAGAGAAATATGATTAGTGAACATAGGGATGCCTTAGTGTGGTGTTCACACCTTTTAAATATCATAGTTTTCACACTGGTGATAACGTGTGAATGTAATGAGTATAGGAGAGCCTTCAGCCAGAGTACACATCTGAGGAAACATCAAGAGGTTCATTTCAGAAAAAAAAAATCTTCTGTGAATAAAAGGGCTCCGGGAAGACATTCAACCATGTCTCAAGTCTTATTAATGTCATATAATGCACATTGGAAAGAAGTCCTACAAATACAATGGTTATAGGAAAGTCTTTAGCTTTACAGTATAGTTTCATTCACATAAGAGAATTCACAACACTCACCTCTGTAATCCACCTTGAAAAGCCTTTTATTATAGTTTGATCATTAATCTGTCCTTAGAAATTATCAAATAATCTAGAAACCCTCTGAAGGTGATGTTTGGGGGTAAAGCTATTATAGTCGAGTCCATCATGGAGTTAATTAACATCACGTTCAACATTTCCTTTATTTTTACACTATTCATTTTTTATCATTTAAATTCAAATACAACCAAATTTCATACTTTTGTTAAAAATAACATGACTGGCATTATTCCTAGTATTATAAAATTTCTAGTTAGCTTGCTGTCTTCTACTGGACATGTGTGTAAAGAGATGATTGGGATGCTGTTCACCAGGTATTAACTGTAGTTTTCTTTTCTTTTCTGGATGATGAAATTGTTGGTGATCTGTTTTTTCACTGTAATTCTTAAATTGCTTCAATTTTATAAGATGCATTTCTGACTTTATAAAAACCACTAGAAGCCTGGTGCATTAATGTGTGCATGGGTGGGGTCCCTCAGTCTGGCCGTTGATCAGGGCTGATCAAGGCCTTCATACCCCATTCCCATAGGCCAGGCCCCAGCAAAAAAACCTAACCTACCCGTTGGAGTGTCATTGGGCATCATAGCTACTGGTCCAGCAGTCATACACTTATAATGCCTTTACAAATATTAAGGATGAAGAAATATTTTTCCTTGTGTGCAAGCCAATACATAGAAAGCTAATGTTTATCACTGCATTTTTTAAAAATTAAATCTTTATTATTCAGATTATTACATTTGTTTCTCTTTTTTTCCCCTCCATAGTACCCCTACCCCCAGGTCCCACCCTTCCCTCTGCCCTTACCTCCCTCCCTTTGACCTCATCCATAGGTGTATGATTTTTGTCCAGTCTCTCCCTGTACACCCTTCACCCCTTTTCCCCTAAGAATTATCAGTCCACTCCCTTTCTGTGCTCCTGATTCTATTATATTCACCAGTTTATTCTGTTGATCACATTTTTAATTCACTTAATTTTTAGATTCCCTTGTTGATAGATATGTATTTGTTGTTCATAATATTTTGGCTTTTACCTTTTTCTTCTTCTTCTAAAAGAGTACCTTTCAGCATTTCATATAATACTGGTTTGGAGTTGATGAACTCCTTTAGCTTTTTCTTATTTGTGAAGCTCTTTATCTGCCCTTCAATTCTGAATGATAGCTTTGCTGGATAGATTATTCTTGGTTGTAGGTTCTTGCTGTTCATCACGCTGAATATTTGTTGCCACTCCCGTCTGGCCTGCATCGTTTCTGTTGAGAATTCAGCTGCACCCCTATGTTCACACAAGCACAATTTACAATAGCTAAGTTTTGAAAACAGCCTAAGTGTCCATCAGCAGATGAGTGTATTAAAAAACTGTGACATCTACATAATGGAATCCCATGCTGCATTAAAAAGGAAGGAATTCTCTCCATTTGCAACAACATGGATGGAGCTGGAAAGCATTATGCTAAGTGAAATAAGCCAGGCAGAGAAAGATAAATTTCACATAATCTCACTGGAATATAATGAGCAACATAATCTGATGAACAAAAACAGATCCAGAGACATAGGATCGTCAATCAGAACGTCAAACCTCAGGGAAGGTAGGGGCTGGTGGGGGAAGAGGGAGAGATTAACCAAAGGACTTATATAAATACACAAAGGACTTTAATCAATGCACACAGACAACGAAGGGAGTAAGGACATGAATGGTGGGAGATGGAAGGTAATGAGGGAATAAGGACATATATGTAATACCTTAATCAGTAAAGAAATTTTAAAAATAAAAAAATAAAAACAAAATAAGTAAAAAGTAAAGTTCTTGAGAAAAAAAAACTGTCCTTTGATAGATTCCTAGATGATGTTTCTGTATATTTATTGAGTTCTACTGTGACCTTTAGATCATTTTCAGTTTTGTTTTTTCTGAATTGCTAGGAGTGGCCATTTTGAACTAGAATTCAATTTCAGGTGGTTTTTTTTTGGGGGGGGAAGGGGCGGGGGTGCTTATCACCTTCCTATGTTGTTGTTCAGTGCCAGGAAATGAGCAAATCCAAAGAAATCAAGTTTAAATGCGTATAATCATTCATCTGTTTAATCATTCATTCATTCACTCAGCAAGTATGTGTTAAGAGCCTACTAAAAGACAAGCTCTCTATTAGGCTGTAGACTACAATGATGGGGAAAAAACAGACATAGTTTCTACCCTTATGAGGCTTATAGTCTTGAAGAAAAATAAAAATTAATGGAGAAATAATTATTCAAAAGACATAAGAATTGTCATGAAGGAAATTAATTGGGTGCCCTAACAGAGGATGGAAAGAAAAAGTAATCTACTGAAAGAGAATAATAATATGCAATGTCTGTAAGGAAGTGTCTCCGAAACCGGTTTGGCTCAGTGGATAGAGCGCTGGCATGTACCTTGATTGCGGGCACATCCCCAGTAGGGGGCATGCAGGAGGCAGCTGATCGATGTCTCTCTCTCATCAATGTTTCTCTCTATCCTTCTTCTTTCTTCTCTGTAAAAAATCAATAAAATATATATATATTTTTTAAAAAAGGAAGTGTCATTGCCAAGTTCAAAAGAATGAAAAGACAGACACGAAGAGAGTAGAGGAAGGACATTCCAGGCAAAAGGAACAGTAGGGGCAAAGGTCCTACTGCAGGGAGGTGTGAAGAGAAAAAGGACAACCACCTAGTGACAAGGGGGGTGGGCAGAAATCTCATTCTCTATTCTGGCACAATATGGTAAGGTTATTCTTGCCAGCTCTGCTTCTTTCTTCTGGAATGGAAGTGACTTCCTCACCAGGCTGGGAAGATCAAATGAAAGGAACGGGCGTTACTTGAGGAGGTATCTTTTAGAAAGCACCATCTTCCTCAAATATAAAACTCCAGAGCCAGCATGGTCATCACTAGAAGGCTTCTGGACCTAGGAGAAGGCAACACAGGCCCCTAACATTCACCTGAATAATTTTTCTTCCCATGGAAACCCCTTTCTTATCACCATTGCCACTTCCATGTTGGCCTTTGAACAATGCTGTTCTTCAGTTCCCTGATCACATGTCCATTTCCTCACCCAGGACACAACTCAGACTATATTAGGTTTCTAAAGAAGACTCACTTGAGGACTGAATGGTAATAAAAAAGTAAAGAAAGATAGAGAATAACGTGTCATTTTAGTATCTGGTCCACCAGGTGTCTCTCTTCCTAATAGCATTGACTTCCCTGCGCACAGACTGTTTTTATCTCTTGACACCAAAGAGGATGGAGACCTCAAAATCTGTATCCAATCAGGGATTTTTTAAAAGACTGAAAACATTCACCATTAATATTTAAGGTGGAGCAGTTTTTACAAACTGCCTTGGCCAGGCAGGACATATGGTTACCCTCACAAAGAGACACAGGGGAAAGAAGTAGAGGCCCCTTCCAAGCTTCTTATTTTCCAAATATTTCCATTTCTTTTCCCAGGCATACAGTATAATTGAATTTTCCTGATCCCTTAAAACTTGGTGTGACCATGTGACCATTTCTGGCCAATGGCATATAAGCATAAGTGTGGTATCTCATTTCTGAGCAAATGCATTATAAGCCAGTATACAATAGGCTATATTTTCTTTTTTTCTGCCTGAAGGATAGTGGAATCATGAGAATAGAGCTTCCCAAAATCTGGACTCTGAGTGAGGATGATATGGAGCAGAACATTCTAACTGACCTGCAATTGACATATTACATAAGTGAGAAGTAAATATTTGTTGAGTTAATCACTGAGACTTTGGGATCATTTGCTTTTGTGGCATCACCTAACCCAACCTGATTGACTCTCAAGTTCCACTTCTAGGCTACAAAGTTTCAACTGTAGAAGATAAATAAATCCCAGATACCAGGGCCTCTGCTTGGGTTGCCGAGGGGTGTGGCTGGCCTGCAAACCACAACAGGCCCCTGGCCCAGGCCACTCCATACCCCAAGGGAAGACCCACCCTGATCCGGGACACCCTTCAGGGCAAACCAGCTGTCCCCACCCATGCACCAGGCCTCTATCCTAACTAATAAAAAGTAATATGCAGCCGAAACCAGTTTGGCTCAGTGGATAGAGCGTAGGCCTGCAGACTGAAAGGTCACGGGTTCGATTCCGGTCAGGGACATGTACCTTGGTTGCGGGCACATCCCCAGTGGGGGGCATGCAGAGGGCAGCTGATCGATGTTTCTCTCTCATCCATGTTTCTAACTCTCTATTCCTCTCCTTTCCTCTCTGTAAAATAATCAATAAAATATATTAAAAAAAAAAAGTAATATGCAGACTGATCATCACTCCAACACACAAGATGGCTGCCCCCATGTGGTCAAAGATGGCTGCCCACATGTGGACACAAGATGGCCAGCAGGGAGGGGCAGTTAGGGGAAACCCAGGCCTGTAAGGGAGAGCAGTTGTGGGGGACCAGATCTGCAGGAGAGGGCAGTTAGGGGTAGCAGGGCAGGGCAGTTAGGGGCAAACAGGCTGGCAGGTAAACAGTTAGACATCAATCAGGCTGGCAGGGGAGTGGTTATGGGGTGATCAGGTTGGCAGCCAGAAGTGGTTAGGGCCTCAATGGGTAGTTGGACATCCCTCTAGGGGTCCCAGATTGGAGAAGGTGCAAGCTGGGCTGAGGGAAAACCACCTTACCCCACCCTGCCATGAACTAATTTCATGCACTGGGCCTCTAATAGCAGATAAGGACACAATAAACATAGTTAAAAAGTAACCGACATAGGTACAGATAGAGACCAAGATACAGCTACAGGTAGAGAACTAGATACAGGTACATACTGATATTTGTAGAGATTTTATTACTGGTACAGAAACATAGTGAAAGGTACTTCTATAGACATAGATAGACATACCAATATAAAGACAGACATAGGCACAGATACACAGAAGAAGATACAATTAGAGACACAGATACTGTTCACATATAGACACAAATGTGTGTATTGATAAAGACACAGTCACTAGTACAGATAGAGAGGCAGATGCAGATAATTATAAAGACAAAATGCAGGTAAATATAGAGAACAAATACAAATGCAAAGAGAAACACAGATACAGTACAGCTAGAGACACATATACATCCTATATAACAAAAACCTAATATGCAAATTGACCAAATGGCAGAACAAACCACTGATGTGCACTGACCATTGTGGGCAGATGCTCAATGCAGGAGCTGTCCCAAGCCTGCAGGCCCCAGGCCAGCCAAGGTGGGTACCAGCTGGGGGGGGGCGTGATTGCCCCATTGGCCACCCCACAAATCAGCCCTGATAGCCAGCCAGGCATAGGGACCCTACCCATACACAAATTTCAGCACCAGGCCTCTAGTATCCAAATAAAGACATAGGTTCAGATTCAGATAGATACACAGATACAGGTGCAGGTAGAGACACAGAGTGGTACAAATAGAGGCACATTCACTGTTATAGATAGAGACCAAGATATAATTACCAGTAGGAAAATGATACTAGTTCAAATAAAGACACGGATATAGTTACAGATATGTCAACACAAAAACAGATATAGAGACAAGGTTATGTTACAAATATAGATACTGATAAAAATAGCGGTAAATAAATGTACAGACAGGGGCACTGATACTATTACATATAGAGACACATGTACAAGTACAGAAAGAAACACTGATACTGGTATGATGGAGAATCAGATAAAAGTACACTTAGAGACACAGATTCAAGTATTTATATAGACCCAGGTACAGATAGAGATTGAGAATAGGATATAGGTACCTCTACTTGTATAGATAGAAGTACAAATACAGTTAGAGACAGAGATATAAGTACATATATAGTTCAAATATAAGTAAAGATAAACCCAGATACAGACACTGATGGAAATAGATACAAGTACAGATAGAGACCCAGATACAGGAGCAGATAGAGACATAATACAATTAAAGATGGAGACAGATAGAAATATAGATGGACACACAGATATAGGTATAGATAGAGACACAGTACAGGTGCACATTGAGACACAGAGTTACAGTGACAAATAGTAATCCATATACAAAGACAAATACAGGTAAATATAAAAAAAACAGACACTTGGACAGATAGAGAAATAGATACAGGCAAAGATGGAGATACAGAAACAAGTGCAAATAAAGATAGGGATACAGGTAAAGATAGAGACTCAGCCACAGATATTTGCAGAAACCCAGACATGGGTGTAGAGAGAATAACATATATAGTCTTAGAAACAGACAAAATATAGGTGCAAACACAAGTACGGAAGACACAAAGTCAGTTAGTTAGAGTTTATATATAGGTACAGATAGGGATTTAGATACAGGTACAGGTGGAGACAGATAAAGGTGAGATAAAGACATAGATTATGGTACTTATTAGATGTAGATACAAGTATCTTAGAGACACAGGTACAGATAAACTTCTTCCCCATTCTTGGCATTAGAACCCAAAGGTGGGTTTAATGGCACCTGGAAGATACCAAGTGCTAAGAGTTGAGAGTATCATCAACAGTCTTCAGAAATGCCTTTTATTAATTTAAATTTTTTATGTATTGATTTGAGAGAGAGTGAGAGGAAGGCAGAGAGAGGGGGAAGAGAGGGACAGAGAGAAAGAGGGAGAGAGAAAGAGACATCAACTTGTTGTTCCACTCATTTATGCATTCATTGGTTGATTCTTGTATGTACCCCAACGGGGAATCAAACTCGCAGCCTTGATGTGTTGGGACGGTGCTCTAACCAACTAAACTACCTGGCCAGGGCTCATACATGGCTTTTAGAAGTATTTGCCAGCTAGGTTTTCTCTAAACAACTTCTTACTGGTAACGAGAATTAGAAGAATAATTGGCTTTCCCTTGTCATGTTTGAAGCCTGGCAGTTCAGAGCCTATGACAACCCTTACTGTTGATTGTAGCCCTGATGTTATTCATATTTATACATCTTTACCTTGTTTTGATTTGCTAGTGCTGTTTGCATTTTCTCTAGATCTGCTTCTCTATTTCTATTTTATCAAATTGTGGATATTCTGAGCTGTCTCAAATTCCTTGTCAAATGAAGCCAAGTAACAATCAATGAGATGGAGGCAGTTATATAATGTATGGATCTGAACGACAGACCAGGGTTAAACCCCAGCTCTGCCATTTCCTATTATGTTACTTTAGTCATTCCTCTTCTCTGGAGCTTAGTTTCTCCATCTTTAAAACGTACACATTAATACTTCATTCACTGGGTTGTTTAATAAATTAAGAGAAATAGTATATGAACATCACAACACCAAGCCTCATGCCTGGAATATGCCATGCTATCAACACAGATTTGCAATTTTTTTGAGGAAAATATTCCACTTAGAAAAAACAACTACTACCATGGGCTGTGCGCACAAAGGAGAAGCAGATGTGTCCAAAGCGAAAAGGGGGATTCTAACAGGGGGGAGGGTTGAGCCTATTCCCAGTAAAAATGGATTTTCTATTGATCACTGCCACATGGGGTGGGTACCTCTGAGAGTAGTGAGCCCCTGTGATCATAGGGCTGTGGTAGGACAGGCAAAAGATAGTGACTTTGGAGGGTGGTAAAGAGCGTTCCTCCTGGAGGGAATCCTGAATCCTGCAGGGTTGGTACTAGATGATCTCCGAGGCTCCCTATAGAGCTAAGACATCCCTCCTCTATCCCCTGCCCCCAAGATGTTCCAATTCAAAGAAAGAGGCAGTCCTAGATGGTTTGGCTCTGTGGATAGAACATTAGCCTGTGGACTGAAGGGTCCCCAGTTCAGTTCCCTTCAGGGGCACATGCCGAGGTTGTGGGCTCAATCCCCAGTAGAGGGCATGCAGGAGGCAGCCGATCAATGATTCTCATCATTGATGTTTCTATGTTTCTCTTCCTCTCTGAAATCAATAAAAATATATTAAAAAATAAAATTTTTAAGAAAGGAGAGGCAGCCATCTAGATAGTGGGCTCCATCATAAGAAGGAGGCCATGCACATGGCCTGCTCCTCCTACACTTGCCCAAGCAACTTGAGGGGCAGGTTGGCTCTTGTCCAGTGATCCTTTGCCTGAGACCAACCATGCCCCTAGGGACAAAAGGCAATAATTAACAAGGCTCTAAGATGAGCCCAGCTCCACAGTCAGCCACCTAATTCAGAAGCCTCTGCTCTTGGCCTCCTTTTGCCTTGCCCTGAGCTTTTGTGAACTTGACCTGAGCCCCAGGCAGTAAACCTGAATCCAAGGCTAATAGGGAACCTGGATCCAGGCCCCAACTCTGCCCTTCTTCCACCTCAGCTCAATTTACTCATCTAGTCATCATTGCTCACATGTTTCTTTATCATTTTATAAAAGAAGCTGTTTCATTTTGGTTTTACGCTAATATTGCAATAAGAAATATATGTTTGATATACGAAATTTAGAAAATACAAGTGAACACCGACAACAAAAAACAGTGCCCAGCTCTAGCCGGCTTGGCTCAGTGGATAGAGCGTCAGCCTGTAGACTGAAAGTCCCAGGTTCGATTCCAGCCAAGGGCACATGCCTAGGTTGCGGGCTCGATCCCAGTGGGGGGCATGCAGGAGGCAGCGAATCAATGATTCTCTCTCATCATTGATGTTTCTATCTCTCTCTCCTTCTCTCTTCCTCTCTGAGATTAATAAAGAAATATATTAAAAACAAACAAACAAACAAAACAGTGCCCATACTCACCTTTCAAATATAGCCACAGTTAATGTTTTGCTGTGGGGCCTTCCAGCCTTGATTCTATTAATATGTATTGGTTGAATCACAAGAAGAAGTTGTTTTGGTAGGTCAAAATGGTTGAATATTAGCAACTACATACAGCTCATCCTAATTATACACTTAAATACAAATATTTTTTCAAAATGGGATTATCATATATAATAAATAATAAAAGCCTAATATGTTAAGCGTCCAGTCATCCAGTGACCAGTCAACTGTTCAACCAATCAAAGTGTACTATGCTAGCTGAGACCGGTTTGGCTCAGTGGATAGAGCGTCGGCTTGCGGACTGAAAGGTCCCAGGTTCGATTCCGGTCGGGGGCATGTACCTTGCTGGCGGGCACATCTCCACTGTGGGGCGTGCAGGAGGCGGCTGATTGATGTCTCTCTCTCATCGATGTTTCTGACTTTCTATCTCTCTCCCTTCCTCTCTGTAAAAAATCAATAAAATATATTAAAAAAAAACAACAACAAAAAAAGTGTACTATGCTGATATGCTGAGGCTGCTCAACTGCTTGCTATAACGTGCACTGACCACCAGGGGGAGACAGTTGACTGGTTAACCAGTTGCTATCATATGTACTGACCACCAGGGAGCAGATGCTTCGACTGGTAGGTTAGCTTGCTGCTGGGTCCAGCTGATCAATTGGGACTGAGCAAGATGGGCCAGACATGCCCTGGATCCCTCCCATGTCCTGTCCCTGACCCTGATGGTGCATTGGTTGGGTTCCTCGGCCTGGCCTGCACCCTCTCACAATTCAGGACCTCTCAGGGGACATTGGAGAGCCAGTTTCAGCCCAATACCACAGGCCACTCCCCTCAGGAGGGCGCCAGATGCAGGGCTCATGGCTGGCGAGCACTGCTGTGGCAGTACGAGCCTCTCTTGATTGGGACTGATTGGGTGCTAGCCCTCAGTAGGTGCAGTTGGGGCAGGATGAACAGGAGCAGCAGATAGGAATTATAGACAGTGTTGGACTGTGGATTTCAGCCCAATCCCCACAGGGCACCCCAAGGGACTCCATCTGTGCATGAATTCATGCCCTAGGCCTCTAGTATATAATAAAAGGTTAATATGCAAATTGTCCCTGGACAGGGAGTTTGACTGGGATTTCAACTGAGAGTTCAACCAGGGGTTGAGGCCAGCCCCCTCCACCTCAATGGGGGCAGGCTGACTGGACTCTACCCGTGCACCAATTTGTGCAATGGGCCTCTAGTGTTGTACATACTTATTTATAAGTAGAGGCCTGGTGCATGAAATTGTGCATGGGTAGGGTCCCTAGGCCTGACCAGCAATCAGGGCCGATTGGGGCCTTCTGATTGCCAGCCAGGGCCTTCCTTCATTCCACACCACCCCCTAGTGGTCAGCACACATTATAGCGAGCAATCGGACTCCCAGTCTTCTGGTCAAACTCCCAAAAGGACACTTTGCATGTTAGCCTTTTATGTATATAGATTAGAAGTCCGGTGCATGAAAATTCATGCACTGGAGGGGGTTCCATCAGCCAAGCCTGCCCTCTCTCACAGTCCAGGAGCCCTCAGGGGCAGGAGGTGACCTGGCAATCAGGAGAAGGCAACACCCCATCACACCTCTGTTGCTGCCACTGCCAGTAGTACAAGCCTCAGCCGGCCCTGGTTACCTGAACCTTGCTTGGGTGGCCTCCAGAGGCTGAGCAGCTGCTATTCAAGGCTTGCCTGCACCTTGGGCTGGTCCTGGGTGGTTGGGGGACTGAGAGGACTGAGGGACTCTGGAGGCAGGTGCACACAGTGGCCAGACCCATCTGGGGGTGGGCCCAGCCTTGCCATACACCTGCTGCCCCAGCGGGGCTGAGGGGACTGGATGCCACTATCTTGTGGCTGTGGGTGCCACCATCTTTGAGGGAAGGACAGTCAATTAGCATATCCCCTCTTTATTAGATAGGATGGTCATTACTTGAAATACATAGTGAATATAGTTCCATGTTAATACAGAGGTGGGAAAGAGTAGGTTTACATTTATGAATACAAAAACAGAGCTTATCCTTGTATTATTATTTATTATTAATCATAACCTGTATATCTTTTTCATACAAACAACTAAGTTAACTTTTGCTCACCACTGTATGAATAGACTCTAGAACAGCATTTTTGTTTTTTGTTTAATATATTTTTATTGATGTAAGAGAAGAAGGGAAAGGGAGGGAGAGATAGAAACATCAATGATGAGAGAGAATCATTGATCGGCTGCCTCCTGCATGCCCCCTACTGGGGATCTAGCCCACAACCCAGGTATGTGACCTGACCAGGAATTGAACCATAATCTCCTGGTTCATAGGTTAACACTCAACCACTGAGCTATGCTGGCCAGGCTAGATCAGCATTTGAAGAACACCTTAGTATTTTATTTTTTTAATATATTTTATTGATTTTTTAGAGAGGAAGGGAGAGGGATAGAGAGTTAGAAACATCGATGAGAGAGAGACATCGATAAGCTGCTTCTTGCACGCCCCCTACTGGGGATGTGCCCACAACCAAGGTACATGCCTTTGACCAGAATCGAACCTGGGACCTTTCAGTCCGCAGACTGACATTCTATCCATTGAGCCATACCGGTTTCAGCACCTTAGTATTTTAATGTATAAGTATACAATAATTTCTTTAACCATGTGCCTATTTTTGATCATTTACAGGTACTAATGAATCACCCCGAATCTTTGTGCTTTAAAATAACAATGATGTGTTATTTGTCATGAGTTTGCAGGTGAGCTGGTGGCCCTTCTGCTGGGTTGTCCTGTGCTCAATCCTGCAGCTCAATCCAACAGTTTGACTGGAGCTCCAAGGCCCCAGATGTTCCACCTCAAGTACTTTCTAAATAGTGCTGGCTATTTCTAGGGCTCCTCTCTTCTCCGTGTAGCCTCAGTGTCAGGGGTCTCAGAGATCACCCTCAGGCTTGATGACTCATTAGAAAGATTCACAGGATTCAGAAAAAGAGTGTGTGGTAAAAGGATGCTGACCAAAATTAGCAAAGGAAAAAGCACATGGAAGTCCAGCCAGTATGGCTCAGTGATTGAGTGTTAACCTATGAACCAGGAGGTCACGGTTCAATTCCCGGTCAAGGCATATGCCTAGTGTGGGGCGTGCAGGGGGCAGCCAATCAATGATTCTCTATCATCATTGATGTTTCTATCTCTCTCTCCCTCTCCCTTGCTCTCTTACATCAATAAAAATATATGTTTTAAAAGAAAAAGGCACATGGGGAGAAAGTGCAGCAGAAACCAGTCACAAGCATCCAGGTCTCTCCTCCTAGTGGAATCTCAGGAGGACAGGCTTAATTCCCCACAACGATGTGTGACAATACATATGAAGTATTGCCAGCTAGGGAAGCTTACAAACCCTTAGTATCGGAGGTCTCTATTGGAGGTAATGCCAGGACACATGCGGTACCCACATGACTGACCTCAGATACTCTGATCTTAGCTCCCCAAAAGTCAAACTGATACATGGCCCAAAGCCTCAAGCACAAAGAAACACTCTTACTCTCGGGAAGACATTCCAAGAGCTCAGAGATCATTCCCCAGGAGCCAGGGGGAGGCCAGCCCTTTCTTTGGAGTCTGTAGCTTTTGAGCACCCTAACCTTCTGAGTTAACCCTTTACTGTACATATCTCTTATCTCCAGTACTGGAAAATGGCATAGTGGTCTGAGGATTCCAAGAGGGTGGAAATGGAAATGGCAAGGTTTCTTAAGGCCTAGCCTGGGAGGTCACACAGTATCATTCTGATGCATTGTATTGGCCAAAACAAGTCATAAGCCTAGCCCAGAGTCAAAGAAAGGGATGGGAAAATGCACTCTACCTCTTGAGGGAAGGAGAAACAATGTTGTGTTGCAAAGAATGATGGACATAGGGAGGTATAATTCATTGGGGACATGATTATACCAAATACCACACAAAAACAATCTTCTAAATTTGTTACCATTATAAGCAAGGCCATGATTACCATCCATATTCAACAATTCTTCCTTTATAATGCATTTTATTTTTAAAATGTATTGTGAAATATTTCATACATAAAAAATTTAAACAATATGAAAAGCAGGTAGGTATACTAGAGTTAAAGATGTGTAGGGTTCAACCTGTTAGACTTTTCCTTCATAATTGTAGGTGTTATATCATTAGGACATTGCACAAATGGATGTACTTTCTAATAGGATATCAATTTCTGCAGCTTAAATACATTTAACATGTAATTTGAGTAGTTCTGGGTAACTAGTCAGAAAACAGATTAGAAAGTATGGTTTGGTTTTTATTTTTTGTGTTTTTACTTTAACACAAACTTTTCCCCCTATACCATGCATCCCTCTATAAACACATATTTTTGAATTGGTTATATGTTTTTAACATGCAATGGAAGTTTGCTTTTGATAAAAATCACAATCTGAATTATTAAAAAATGTTTAAAAGAATAATATTCTTGCATGTATCTCAGTTGTTACCTTAGAGTACACCCAAAGAGTAATATATGTGCACTTTTCAAAAAATTGTACACATGTTGCTAAATTGCTCTCCAGACATGCTACATTATTTTACTCTCTCGCGTGTTTGCTATCACCAAGTGTTAAGATTCTTCTTTTTTTATTGTTTAAAGTATCACACATAATAGTACATATATCTCCTTATTCCCCCCCCCCGCCATTGTCCTTCTCCCAGCCTCCCCTACCCCTTGTCGAATGCTCTCATCACCCCCCCACCCCGCCCCTGTCCCAGTGTCTTGTGTTCATTGGTGGTGGTTATACGCAGGCATACAAGTCTTTCGGTTGATCTCTTTCATCACCTCCCCAACACTCCCCAGCCTTCCTGCTGTAATTTGACAGTCTGTTTGATACTTTACTTCCTCTGTATCTATCTTTTTGTTCATCAGATTATAATGTTCTTTATTATCCATAAATGAGTGAGATCATGTGGTATTTTTCTTTCGTTGCCTAGCATATTTCAATTAACATAATGCTCTCCAGATCCATCCATACTGCTGCAAATGATAAGAATTTCTTCTTTTTTAAAATTTAATAAATCTTAATTGTTCAGATTATTACAATTATTCCTCTTTTCCCTCCCACAGATACCCTCCACCCGGCTCCCACCCCACACTCTGCCCTTATTTCCCCCCATCATAGACCTCATCCATAGGTGTACGATTTTTGTTGAGTCTCTCCCTACACCCACCTCACTCCTTTCCCCCCGAAAATTGTCAATCCACTCCCTTTCTATGCCCCTGATTCTATTATATTCACCAGTTTATTCTGTTCATCAGATTTTTTATTCACTTGATTTTTAGATTCACTTGTTGATAGATAGGTATTTGTTGTTCATAATTTTTATCTTTACCTTTTTCTTCTTCCTCTTTCTAAAGAGTACCTTTCAGCATTTCATATAATACTGGTTTGGTGTTGAACTCCTTTAGCTTTTTCTTATCTGTGAAGTTCTTTATCTGCCCTTCAATTCTAAATGATAGCTTTGCTGGGTAGAGTAATCTTGGTTGTATTTTCTTGCTATTCATCACATTGAATATTTCTTACCACTACTGTCTGGCCTGCATAGTTTCTGTTGAGAAATCAACTGACAATTGTATGGGTGCTCCCTTTTAGGTAATTAACTGTTTTTCTCTTGCTGCTTTTAATATTCTCTCTTTGTCTTTTGCTCTTGGTATTTTAATTATGATGTGTTTTGATGTGGTCTTTTTTGGATTACTTTTGTTTGAGGTTCTGTGTGATTCATGGACTTGTAAGTCTATTTCTTTCACCAGGTGGGGGAAGTTTTCAGTCATTATTTCTTCAAATAGGTTTTCAGTATCTTGCTATCTCCCTTCTTCTGGCACCCCCATAATTCTAATGTTGATATGCTTGAAGTTGTCCCATAGGCTTCTTACACTATCCTCACATTTTTTAAAATTATTTTTCTTTTTGCTTTTCCAGTTGAGTGTTTTCTGCTTCTCTGTATTTCAAATCTTTGACTTGATTCTTGTGTTCCTCTAGTCTGCTGTTAGATCTATGTATAATATTTTTTTATTTCAGTCAGTGTATGTTTAATTTCTAGTTGGTCCTTTTTCATTTCCTCTTGGGTCTCGCTAAGTTTATCAGCCTTTTCTAGGAAATTCTTGAAAAAACCTTATAACTGTGGTTTCGAACTCTATATCCAGTTGTTTGTTTTCCTCCATTTCTTTCATTTGTGATCTGTTCCTTTGTCTCTACATTTTTGCTGCTTCCCTTAGTTGGTAGAGTAACTTTGTGTACTAGGTGTCCTAAATGACCCAGTAGCTCTGCCTCCCCAGTTACCTGAGGTGGACACTCTTGGTTAACCCCTTTGTGGACTTTGTGTACAGCCTTATAGTTAAGTCTTGATTGTTGTTGGTATCACTGAGGGAATTGACCACCAAGTCAATTAGTTGTGAGGATCAGCTCACTCTGTGGCTGCAGCCATTTTTGTTGGAGTTTATTTGTCTTCTATAATTGAAAATCTATAGCCTTGAGTGGAGGCCAAGGCATGCCAGAGCTGCAAAAGCTTGGCTTCCTCCATCACTGGGGGCAACTCAAGCCTCATGCTCTCCCCAGCTTCGTGGCTGCCACCATTTTTGTTGGGATTTATTTATCTTCTGTAATTAAAATTTAGAAGCCTTGAGTGCAGTCCAGGGCCGGCCAGTGTGTACAGGAAAGTTGGCTTCCTCCATTTCCAGGAAAACCCAAGCCTCCTGCTTCTCCATGGCCACAGCCATCTTGGTTGGGTTAATTTGCATACTTGCTCCTGATTGGCTGGTGGGCTTGCCTTGTGGTTGTAGCATAATTATGGTCAATTTGGATATTACTCTTTTATTAGATAGAATGGTTTTTATTATATTGAGGTATGATCTTTCCATTCCCAACTTGCTGAGAATTTTTATCAAGAAAGGGTGTTGGATTTTGTCAAATGCTTTTTCTGCATCAATTTATATGATTATGTGATTTTTATCTCTCAATTTGTTTATGTGATATATCACATTTATTGATTTGCAGATATTGTACCATCCTTGCATCCCTGGGATAAATTCTACTTGGTCATGGTGTATGATCTTTCTGATAAACTGCTGGATCTGATTTGCTAGAATTTTGTTGAGTATTTTGGCATCTGTGTTCATGAGGGATATTGGCCTGTACTTCTCTTTTATTGTGTTGTCTTTATCTGGTTTTGGTATTAGTGTGATGCTGGTTTCATAGAATGAGCTTGGAAGTGTTCCTTCCTCTTGATTTTTTTTTGGAATAGTCTGAGGATAGGTTTTAGTTTTTCCTTGAATGTTTGGTAAAACTCCCCTGTGAAGCCATCTGGACCCAGGCTTTTGTTTTCTGGAAGCTTTTTGATGACTGCTTCAATTTCTTCCATAGTTATTAGCCTATTGAGATGTTTAGATTTTTCTTGATTGAATTTTGGAAGGTTGTAATTTTCTAGGAATATGTCAATTTTCTCCAGGTTGTCCAGTTTGTTGGAATAGAGTTGTTCATAGTATTTTTTAACAATCTTTTGTATTTTGGTGGTGTCTGTTGTTATTTCTCTTCTTTCATTTCTGATCTTGTTTATTTGGGTCATCTCTCTTTGCTTCTTGGTGAGCCTGGCTAGAGGTTCGTCAGTCTTATTTATCCTTTCAAAGAAACAGCTCTTGGTTTTGTTGATCTATTGTATTGTACTTTTGGTCTCTCTCTGTCATTTATCTCTGCTCTGATCTTTATTATTTCCTTCCTTCTGCTTACACTGGGCTTTTTTTGTTGCTTTCTTTCTAACTCTTTGGGTTGCAGGGTTAGGTAATTTATTACCACTGTTTCTTGTTTTTTGCAGTAGGCTTGTAGAGCTATGAACTTCCCTCTCAAGATTGCTTTCACTGTGGATATTGGATTGTTGTGTTTTCATTGTCATTTATTGCCATGATGTTTTTTATTTCTTCATTGATCTCTCTGGTAACCCAGTCATTGTTTTATAGCATGTTATTTAGTCTACAGGTGTTTGATTTTTTGAATTGTTTTTATTGTAGTTGATTTCCAGTTTTATGCCATTGTGATCTGAGAAGATACTTGATATGATTTCTATCTTCTTGAATTTGAAGAGACTTTGCCTATGACCTAATATATGGTCTATCTTTGAAAATGACCCATGAGAAGAATGCATATTTTTTGCCTTTTAGGTGAAATGTTCTGCGGATGTCAATTGATTCCATCTGGTCTAGTGAGTCATTTAGGATTGATGTTTCCTTTCTGAATTTTTGTTTAGAGGATTTGTCCAATGGTGATATTGGGGTACCCTGTTTCCCCAAAAATAAGGCATCCTCTGAAAATAAGACCTACTTCCAGTTTTGCCACTCGCTGTAATATTAGGCATTCCTGCAAAAATAAGACCTCCTTGATAATAAGGCGTCCCTGGAATATAATGCCCCTGAAGCTACCGTAAGGCGTCTGACTCCTGATTTTAAAGAGACCTCACACTGCCTGAACAGCTCTGGCTGTGCTGTGGCCAATCAGTGAGCTGGTTTGTGATGACAACTACAGGTAATAAATTTCCTTTTTTTGTTGTTCAACAATAAATGTGTACCGTATTCTTCTTCATGGAAAAATAAGACATCGCCTGAAAATAAGACCTAGCGCATCTTTGAGAGCAAAAATTAATATAAGACACTGTCTTATTTTCAGGGAAACAGGGTATTAAAGTCTCCTACTATGATTGTATTGCTGTCAATCTCTCCCTTGATATCCTCCAAGAGTTTTTTTATGTGTTTGGGTGCTCCTGTATTGGGTGTGTATATGCTTACCAGAGTTATTTCTATCATCATTCTTCTTAACATTTGTCATCCAATAAGCTAAAACATTTTGGTTTTAATTTGCATTTTTATTTGGTTCAAGGTTTTTATATATTTAATGGTTGCACATATTCTTTCTTTTTATGGATTTTATTTAAGTAACTTTTCTCTATTTTATTGGTGGAGTTTGTCTTTGTCCATCACTATTAGGAGCTCTTTCCATATTTTTACGATGAATTGATTATCTGTCCCTTCAGGACTTAAAAAGTATGTCAAAATTCGTGATATGATTTCATCTTCACAATCCTCTGGTGAGGAAGGTATGATAGTGTTGTCTTCAGCTCCATGTTATAAATGAGAAAACTGAGGCTCAGAAAAGTGTGTGTGCTCATAGTGACATAGTGAGTTAGTGGAGAAGCTGAGGGTGGAACCCAGGATTGGCTCCCAGTCCGGGGCACTTCCTCAGCACCACAGGCCTTCCTGTAGCACTGACAGTCTAGAAAGAGAAATGACTTATGGTAATGGGACCTGAAGTTTGGAGCTTAGCCCCAACAGCTCAGTCCTCTAAGGAGAACATGAACATTACTGAGTCAGCCATGGGAGGGAGAAGGAGTCCCAGCAGACAGTAGGCTTTCCATTCCCACTGAACTCAGTGAGTTTGTGGGTCTGAGGAAACAGGTGGACTGGCTGAAGGTCAAACACTGTAAAACTCAAAAAGAAAAGACATATTATTCCTGCTTCCTTCAGCAACTCCGCTAGGGCTAAGCATACTTCGTACCTGGTTTGCAGAGGTCAAAGGATTTGGAGGAGAAATTCATTTATCTTTACCTTTCTCAAGTGGCTGTGGTTAACCTGTCACCAGGGCAGAAGACCTTGCTGTACCAGATTAGGGTGCCTGCTAGTGCTGGTCAAATCCAGCTTTCAGTGGCTGCACCCTGATTGCCCATCAACATGAAGTTCTGGCTTTATTCTATGCTGAGCAGCAGCCAGCAGACATTTGCCCTTCCCCCTCAAGATACCACAGTGGCATGCTCCCTTCCTTAAGAAGAGTGTAAAGGAAAGAATGTTTTCCTATTATTATATACATTTTATTGATTTCAGAGAGGAAGGGAGAAGGAGAGAGAAAGATAGAAATTTTAATGATGAGAGGGTATCATTGATTAGCTGCCTCCTGTACACCCCCAACTGGAGATGCAGCCAGCAACTCAGTCATATGCCCTTTATTGAAATCAAACCTGGGACCTTCCAGTCCTCAGTCCAACACTCTATCCACTGTGCCAAACCAGCTAGAGCTGTTCTATTTTTTCCATCACATGAACAGTAGGAAGAGTTCTGCCCTGTCCACAACTCCACCACTAATGTTCTGTGATACTTTAGACAGGTCCCTGCCTTCTAGAAACCTGTTTCCCCCTCTGAATGACAAACGTTTGGATGCTTTCATAGGGCCCTGCCAGCCCTGACATTCTGGGATTCTCTTATTTGTTTGCTAAGCCAGGTGTTCATGGTTCTAGTTTAGATAAAGCCAAGAGCCCCTATGTAGGAAATTCTTGAAGAAGGCTTTAGATAGAACAGAGGGCAGATGCTGTAAGGTGTTGCCAGCATACCCAATAAGATATTAGAGGTTTGGTGGCAGCAACAGAAACTGACCCAGGCAAACCTAAAGACACAGGGTGAGGCCAGAGCAGGCTCTCAAGAAAAACCAAGGCTAGCCAAAACCGGTTTGGCTCAGTGGATAGAGCGTCGGTCTGCGGACTAAAAGGTCCCAGGTTCGATTCCGGTCAAGGGCATGTACCTTAGTTGCGGGCACATCCCCAGTAGGGGGCGTGCAGGAGGTGGCTGATCAATGTCTCTCTCTCATCATCGATGTTTATAGCTCTCTATCCCTCTCTCTTCCTCTCTGTAGAAAATCAATAAAATATATTTTATTTAAAAGAAAAAGAAAAACCAGGGCTGACCTTTATGCTTACCTGCTGGGAGGATACTGCCTTCCATGGAGATGGCAGAAATGCATTGGAAGAAAAAAAGGAGCCTTGGACTGCATGGCATGAAATGAGTCACTTAACCTTTCTGAAGTTTGATTTCTTCATTGGGAAAATGGAGTTATCAATCCTTGCCAATAAGCATGTGAAAAGATGTTCAATATCATTAGGGAAATGCAGATCAAACCCACAAAGAGATACCACTTCCAACCAACTAGGAGTACTACCATTAAGAAGGCGGAGAATAACAAGTGTTGACAGGGATACAGACAAGTCAGAACCCTCAGTCACTGATGATGGGAATGTAAAATAGTGCAGCCATGGTAGGAAATATTTTAGTGGTTCCTCAATAATTTAAACACAGAATTATCACATGACATCAGCCTGCGGCAACTCAAATGCCCACCTATGAGAGAAAATAGACAATTTATGGTATACATATACAATGAAATACAGCAGTAACAATGAACTCAAGCAATACAAACAATATGCATGAATCTTTGTGATTTAATTTGAAAAAAAAAAAAGCCTTATAAGATTGATATACAACTGTACCTTTTTATAAATTAAATGCAACTGAAATTTTCAAACTTGAAATTTTTGGAATTTCCAATGATTCCCACTTGTGTAATGCCTTTGTGTAATCCCATCCCCTTGTGTGAGGCCTGTGCCTAGTAATTTGTTTCTAATGAGTAGCATATGGGAAAGGTGATGGGATTTCACTTCTGACATTAGGTTCCATCTTGCTCACTCACACTCTTTCTCTTCTCTCTTCCTCTCCCTGAATTAATGAAGTTGCCAAGTTGTGAGCTGCCGTATGGAGAGGCCCATATGACCAGGAACTACCACCAGACAGCCAGAAACTAAACACTACCTAAGACCATGTGAATGAGTTTAGAAGTGATTCTCCTCCACACAAGACATGAAATGACCCTGACTGAGATCTTGAACCAGAGGATCCAGCTAAATGGTCTGGATTCCTGACCCAAAAAGCTGTGAGATAATAAATTTTGTTATATTTTAAGCCACTGGAGTTTAGGATAATTTTTATGCAGCAACAAATAACTAATGCACCTCCCATTAAAAAAAGTGCTTGCAATTAGAAAACTGTAGTACATCTACACAATGGAATACTATGCTGCTATAAAAAAGAAGGAACTTTTAGCATTTTCAACAGCATGAATGGAACTAGAGAGCATTATGCTAAGAAAAATAAGCCAGTCGGGGAAAGATAAATATCACATGATCTCACTCATGTGTGGGATATACACTGAGTGGCCAGATTATTATGATCTCTGAATGCATAATTATCTGGCCACTCAGTGTATATCCTATATAATAAAAGGCTAATATGCAAATTTGTCCCCTTGACCAGGAGTTTGACCAGCAGGCTTGCCAGCCAACTGCCCATGCCCCCTCCCTCTGGTCAGACTGGCGGGATACCACCCATGCATAAAAAATTCATGCAGCAGGCTATATATATATATATATATATATATATATATATATACACACACACACTATCTAATAAAAGAGTAATATGCAAATTGACTGTACCTCTGCTACACCTACAAGCCATGCCCACCAGACAATCAGGAGTGAGTATCCAAATTAGCCCAACCAAGATTGCTATAGCCATAGAGAGAGCAGGAGGGAGGCTTGGGTTGCCCTGGCGATGGAGGAAGCCAAGCTTTCCACACACCCTGGCTGGCCCAGGCCTCCGCTTAAGGCTACAAAGTTTCAATTATAGAAGATAAATAAATTCCAACAGAATTGGCTGCCACCACAGAATGAGCAGAAAGCTTAGCCTTGCTCCAGGCTACAAAGTTTCAACTGTAGAAGATAAATAAATCCCAGATACAGGAGCTTTAGCTTGGGTCGCCTGGGGCAGTGGCTGGCCTGCAATTCACCACAGGCACCTCGCCTAGGCCACCCCATGCCCCAAGAGAACCCCTACCCTGATCTGGGACACCCTTCAGGGCAAACCAGTTGGCCCCCACCCATGCATCAGGCCTCTATCCTATCTAATAATGGATTAATATGCAAATTGACCATCACTCCAACACACAAGATGACTGTACACATGTGGACACAAGATGGCCAGCAGGGGAGGAAAGTTGGGAGGGACCAGGCCTGCAAGGGAGGGCAGTTGTGAGTGATCGGGCCAGCAGGAGATGGCAGTTGGGAGGGACCAGGCTGGCAGAGGAGGAAAGTTGGGGGTGACTAGGCCTGCAGGGAAGGGCAATTAGGGGTGACCAGGCCTGCAGGGAAGGGCAGTTAGGGGTGACCATGCCTGCAGGGGGGAGCAGTTAGGGGCAAACAGGCTGGCAAGGGAACAGTTAGGCATCAGGGGAGTGGTTAGGGAGTGATCAGGCTGGCAGGCAGAAGCTGTTAGGGGCAATCAGGAAGGCAGGGAGGTGAGCAGTTGGGAGCCAGCAGTCCTGGATTGTGAGAGGGATGTCAGACTGCCCATTTGGGCCCGATCCTACCAGGCCTCAAGGGATGTCCAACTGCCTGTTTAGGTCTGATCGTGGTAGGATCAGGCCTAAATGGGCAGTCAGACATCCCTCTCAAGGGGTTCCAGGTTGGAGAGGGTTCAGGCTGGCTGAGGGATACCCCCCATGCATGAATTTCATGCACCAAGCCTCTAGTATAGATAGATAGGTAGGTAGGTAGGTAGATAGATAGATAGATAGATAGATAGATAGATAGATAGACATAGACATAGACATAGACATAGGTATAGATACACACACACACACACACACACACACACACTGAGTGGCCAGATTATTATGTGTTCAGAGATCATAATAATCTGGCAACTCAGTGTAATGATCAACATAAACTGATGAACAAAAATAGATCCAGAGACAAATGGCAGGGAAGAGAGGTAGAGATCAACCAAAGGACTTGTATGCATGCATATTAGCATAATCAATGGTCACAGACACTGGGGCAGTGGGGGCTTGCTCTCAGAGGGTGGGAGTGGCGGGGGGG